>VMDO01014215.1:5836-32116 GCA_007922755.1 Pedetes capensis | reverse complement strand
ATCAGCAAAGCCTCTGATGTGTTGTTTCCTCATTCCACAGGTAGCAGAGCTTCCCGCTATGGTCACATCTGTCACGTAGCCATTTATGCAGGCATTGCCTTAGCTCATGTCGGGCCTATGGCTCCCGACAGCAACGTTGCTGGAGATAGCAAAAATGACCCACCAATGGAAGCAGCTGGCTTCACTGCTCAGGTGATTATTCTGAACCATCCAGGCCAAATTAGTGCTGGCTACACCCCTGTACTGGATTGCCACACAGCTCATATTGCTTGCAAGTTTGCTGAACTAAAGGAAAAGATTGATCGCCGTTCTGGTAAGAAGCTGGAAGATGGCCCTAAATTCTTGAAATCTGGTGATGCTGCCATCGTTGATATGGTCCCAGGCAAGCCCATGTGTTCTCTGATTATCCTCCTCTGGGTTGTTTTGCTGTTCATGATATGAGACAGACAGTTGCTGTGGGTGTCATCAAAGCAGTGGACAAGAAGGCTGCTGGAGCTGGCAAGGTCACCAAGTCAGCCCAGAAAGCTCAGAAGGCTAAATGAATATTATCCTTAATCTCTGCCACCCCATTCTTAATCAGTGGTGGAAGAACGGTCTCAGAACTGTTTGTCTCAATTGGCCATTTAAGTTTAATAGTAAAAGACTGGTTAATGATAACAATGCATCGTAAAACCTTCAGAAGGAAAGGAGAATGTTTTGTGGACCATTTTTTTTTGTGTGTGTGTGTAGCAGTTTTAAGTTATTAGTTTTTGAAATCAGTACTTTTTAATGGAAACAACTTGACCAAAAATCTGTCACAGAATTTTGAGACTCATTAAAACAAAGTTTAATGAGAAAAAAAAAAAAAAGAATCTGTTTACTTCATCTAAGTCATCAAATTTGTGAACATTCGTTTACATTTCTCTACTTTCCTTTTATTATCAATGGGATCAGTAGTCATAACTCTTTCATTTCTGATATTGGTAATGTGTACCCTCTCTTTCTTTGGATTAAACTGGATAGAGGTTTATCAAATTTATTAATTGAATTATGGTTTTATTGATATCTCTATTGTTTTCCTGATTTTACCTTCTTTGTTTTATGTTTCAGTTTTTATTATTCTTTTCTTCTGCATTCTTTAGGGTTACATTGATATTTTTCTCTAGTTTCCTAAAATGAGAGCTTATACTATTGATTTGAAATCTTTTTTATTTTCTAATAAATGAATTCAATGTTAAATTTCCCTCTGAGCTCTGCTCTTGCTGCACCCTATAAATTTTCAGGCTGTATATAGCTTTTATTTAGTTTAGACTTTAAAAATATTCTCTTGAGAACTTCTTTATCATAATATGTTCATTAGAAATGTGTTGTTTAGCTCTGGGCACAGTGGCGCATGCCTGTAATCCCAGTGACTTGTAAGGCAAAGGCAGGAGGATTACAAGTTTGAGACCAGAGGCAGTCTGCATAATTTAGCGAAACCCTGTCTTAAAAAGTAAAAAAAAAAAAATGGGCTGGGGGTCCAGCTCAGTGGTACAGCACTTGGAAAGCATGCAAGTGAGAGGTCCTGGGTTCAACCCCCAGTACTGAAAAAAAAAAAAAAAAAAAAAAAAAAAAAAAAAAAAAAAGAAAGAAAGAAAGAAAGAAAAGAGAAAAAAAAGAAATGTGTTGTTTAATTTACCATTTTTGTATTTTCCAGTTATCATTGAATTATTGATTTCTTGTTTAACTTTATTGTAGTTTGAGTGCATCATTTCTATTCTTTTAAATTTGCTTTGTCTTATGGCCCTTTATGGACTATCTTCATAAATGTTCCATGTGAATGTGTCAAGTATGTGTAGCCTGCTGTCATTTGGTGAAGTATTTTATGATGTTCTGGTCTATAAAGATCAATTACATTCAGTTGGTTGATAGTGTTACTTAGTTCAACTGTGTCCTTACTGGTTTTCTTCCTGTTGGATCTGCCAATTACTATTATAGATGTATTAAATTCTTCTACTATAAGAATGGATTTGTCTATTTTCCCCTGAAGTTCTAATAATTTTTTGTTCATGTTTTTCTTAATATTCTGTTAGTAGGCACACATTTTAAGAATTGTCTTCTTGGATAATTGACCATTTTGCTAATTTTGTGTGGTTTTATTGATACTCTGTATTGCTTTCTTGGTTTTCACATCTTATTTTGTTTATTTTCCCAGTGTCCTTTTTTTATTCCTAATGTTCGATGTTATGAAGGCTGTTTTCTCTAACTATAATACGGTCAGTTCAATTTTCTTTTGACCAGCATTAGAATAGTATGGATTTCTCTATCCCTTGACATTTAATCAATCATTGCCTTTATTTATTTTTATTTATTTATTTTTATTAGTGTACAATACAATGAGTTATTATGGCATTTTTTTACAAGTATATTGTGTATTTTGCTCTTATTCTCCCCTTGGATCCCTCTCTTGTTGCTCCCTCTCCTCTCCCACTAGTTGTTTTTTGTTTTTGTTTAAATGTAGATTCTGCATATGAGAGACAACAGTCGGTATTTGCCTTTCTGATTCTGGCTTATTTTACTTAATATGACGATCTCCAGTTCTATCCACTTTCTTGCAAATGGCATCATTTCATTCTTCTTAATGGTTGAATAAAACTGCATAGTGTTTCCATACCATATTTTGTTTACCCATTAATCTGTTGATGGACATTTTGGCTACTGTGAACATTGTTGCAATGAACATGGATGTGCAGGTGTTTCTGTGGCATTTTGACTTAGATTCCTGTGAGTATAGTATATGCGGAGGACTGGGGTAGCTGGTTCTTGGGGTAGTTCTGCTTTTCATTTTCTGAGGAACCTCCAAACTGGTTTCCATAGTGGCTGCACTAATTTATATTTATTTTTAAGGTGAATTTCACGTTGGCAACATATAATTTGAGTCTTGGGGGTTTTGTTTTGTTTTGTTTTTCTTTTTGTTTTATTGAATCTTGTGCTTTGCTTGAGTCTGTGAGTCTGTTTTTAATTAATGCATATTGTACTCACATGAAATTGATTACTGATAAATTTTGAAATAGCTGTCATAAATGAAACTATTTTCTATTTGTTGTCCTTATTGTTTACATCTTTCTTTTTCTTTTTGTCATCTCTTTTTCTGCCTTCTGTGGCTTTAACATTTTATATCTATCTTCTCTCTTTTGTTAGAATATCAACTATAGTTATTTTTCAAAATTCTGGTGGTTTCCCAAGAGTTTGCAGCATGCATTTAAAATATTGTTTTTCAGTAGTGGAGGTACCTTGACAGTATTTACAATTCCTTTTTCCCATATTATATAAAATTGCTGTCTTATTTCACTTACCTATGGCATATATTCACTCAATGCATTATTCATATTGCTATTTTGAACAAGTTGTTATCTATTAGATCAATAATGAGAGAAATATAATGCATAACTTTACTATCATATTCTATTTCTGTTGCTAGTCTTTTAGTTGAGTTTGAGTTTCTTTCTTTTTTTTTTTTTTGTGGTACTGGAGGTTGAACCCAGGGCCTTGTGCTTACATGCTTTGCAAGTGCTGGACCACTGAGCTGCACCCGCAGTCCACTTTTTTTTTTTTTTTTTTTACTTTTTGAGACAAGGTCTTGCTAAATTATGCAGACTGCCTCTGCTCTCGAACTTGTGATCCTCCTGCCTCTGCCTCCCAGGCCGCTGGGATTACAGGCATGTGCCACCACTCCCAGATTCAATTTGATTTTCTATCTCATATTACTTTCCTTTCCCCTAAAAACTATCTTTTACCATTTATTATAAAGCAGGGCTACTGACAAAAATTTCTCTCAGCTTTTGTTTTTCTGAGATCATTTTTATTCACATTCAAAGGGTGATTTTTTCTGATGCAAATTTTCAGATGACTTTTTCTTTCAACACATGAGCTAAAGTTTATTTTTCAAAATATCTGTATCCTTCAGAGGTTAGTTTTTCCCAAATAATCTGGAACTTATTCTATTTATCTATCTATCATCTAATTTCCAGTTTACAATATTTATTTGCACAAATTTTTACTTCAATGAACATTTTTCTGATATTAATTTTTAAGTTTTTTGATGAAATTTGCATGCATATATTTTTCATGTAAGTTCGCTGTGGAATGAGATGCCATAAAATTAAAATGAATAAATAAGTTAGTTAATAAATAAATGGACAATCAACAAATATTTCTTAGGTACCTTTGCAAAACTCCTTTCTAGTTAAAACTTTTTCACAGATTTAACTTGGTATAGAAAAGCTTATTAGTCTTTAATATGATAGGAGTAGTATTTTGTTTTCTTTTTAACAAATCTAGAATTTTCAAACAAGAATAAGTTTCTATGAAAGTACTTGTCATCAATAAGTTATATAAAACTGATAAGTTGAAAAACAACGTAAATTCAGGTGAATGTAGCTTATACGGTTAAAAAAACCTAAAATATCCTATGTTATTGGTATTATTATTTCTTGAAGGATTTATTTTACATTTGTGAAAGAATAGGAATATTTTTCTTAAATTGCTATTGTGCATAGAGTTCAAAACCCCTCATCCAAATTTCCATTTTTTTTTCTCTTAAAAATTAGGACCTAGCACTTAAAGACTTCTGATTTCATCAATGTGTATGATGGGGCCACATCTATGTGGCCTTAGAAAATTCAATTTTCCAATTTGTAGAATAATGATAATATACTAAATAACAGATTGTTATGAAAACTATATGTCAACCTATGTAAACCATATAGAACCATGTCTGGTAATGTTAAACCCTATTTAAGTGTTTTGATAGACACATCACTAAAAAAAGTCTACTAGAACATATTTGTTGTTGTTAGGTGCCATCAAGTCAGTGTCTGACTCACAGCCAGCGAAGCAGTATTGTCAGTGTTTCTCTGCTATTCATAAAGTTTTCAATGGCTGATTGTTTTGGGGAATGGGCTGCCAGGTCCTTCTCCTAAGCCTCCAGCAGCTGGTATTCCCAGGTGGTCTCCTATCCAAGTACAAACCAGGCATGACTGTACCTAGCTTTTAAGATCTGACGGGATTGGACGCCACAGTGGTATGGCAGCAAGCTATTGAAACATATAATTAGAGGAAAATATGGTGGTTGAAGTTCAAGGTTTATTCTTATGTCGTATGTCTATGCCTTGCTGGCTTAGGCTCTGAATTTTTCTTTTCACTTTTGGCTCCACCCATTCCTGCAAAACAACAACTTGAAAGAAGTATTGGTGAGGAGAAAACTGTGGATGAGAAGATCCTAAAAACCAAGCTTGACATCTTTAATTATCAGTCTTTGCCAAATAGTGTTAAAGCTCAAGTGAAAGTTGGAGTGTTCATCTCTGAATAGCATGATGTTCTGCACTTATATGATAGATTGATAGTGTGGAGTGAGCACCACAGTGAGGTATGCATCTTTTACCGTGACATTCCTCAGAATGCAGCGTCCTTACAGGGTAGGACTGAGGCAAGCTTCTAAGTTCCGTTAGGTGGAGACTCACCTTATTTTGTCTTTTTGCTGAACTGTCAAATATTTGAACTTTCTGGCCTCATAATGACTGTGAAAGCTATTTATTTCTTTTGAATTAATTGTACAGATTGCCTGTCTTTGTAATGGTCAAAGAGACCTGTTGTTGGTAGAGTGCCTGCTCTACACTCCCTGAGGACCTGGGTTTGATCCCCAGCATTGTAAAAACTGGAGAAGGATGTGGCAGTCCATTCCTGAAGCTATACTGAAACAATTAGCCATTGAAAACCCTATGAGGGTCGCTCTGAGTCAGACTCCACTCAATAGCACCTGACAACAACAACAACAACAACATATAATTAAATATATTTTTGTGTAGTTTGTGTTTTCCCCTCAGCATTATTTTCCGAATTAATATCACTCTCTCCTTGTTCAACTCACTTTCTGCATGTTTTATGGATTCAAATGCATAATAGATGGCTTCTCTCACATGAAGGAGAAAATTACTTATTCATCTATTTTTTCAATGTTATGGTTCAATAAATGTAACTGAGCATATTTCCTTCAGAAATAAAATGTGGTTCTGTTCAAAATAGATTTCTCTTTTTTACAAATATTTGGGAAATGACTGATGGAGCATAATAAATCCAGCTATATCTGTTTCAGATATGGATCAATGTATCAAATGTCTGAATGACCAACATCTGAATGTGGAAAGAAATCAGTGTCTCCCCAAAATTATGACTTTTCTGTCCTACAAAGACACTCTATGAGCTGTTTTGGTATTTATGGCCATTAGTTTATCTGTTTTCGCTGCTCTGATTTTGGGATGGTTTATCCAGTGTCAAGACACATCCACTGTCAAAGCAAATAACAGAAATTTCAGTTATGTCCTCCTTGTTTCCTTAATGCTATGCTTTTTTTGCTCCTTGATGTTTACTGGTCAACCTAACCCAGTCACCTGTGTCCAGAGACAAGTGTTCTTTGGAGTTGTATTTTCTAAAGCTGTTTCTGCTATTTTAGCAAAGACCTTCCTTGTGGTTGTGGCCTTCAAAGCGGTCAAACCAGGAAACACACTACACTTGTGGACAGTGACCTCGTTATCAAATGCTAGTCTGCAGTGGTCCCCTCATTCTGCATAATCTGGCTGGAAACTAATCCTCCTTCCCCTGACATTGACATGCAGTCAGAGTTAGGCCAAATCATCCTGCAGTGTAATGAGGGGTCCATTGCTGCCTTTTACTGTGTTCTGGGATACTTGGGCTATGTGGCACTTCTGAGTTTGATTATTGCTTTTCTGGCCAGGAGACTACCAGACAGTTTCAATGAGGCAAAAATGATCACATTTAGCATGGTGGTGTTCTGTAGTGTGTGGATTTCTTTCGTATTTACCTACCTGAGCACCAAAGGCAAAATCATGGTACCTTCGGAAACGCTTTCAATCTTGGCTTCCAGTGGTAGGTTATGGGTTGTATATTTCTTCCCAGGTTCTATGTGATTCTACTGAGAGCAGGTAACAATTCAAGGAAAAAATTACTTCTACAAGGCAGAGGAATTAATATTCAAGTAGAGTGATTTATATAAAATGAACAATAATATGGAAATAAAGATTCTAAAATGTGGCATGAAATAAATGCATTTCATTAAAACAGTGATAATTGCTCTTTCATCAAATGTTCCTGTCATCACTGGAGACAACATGTTACAGTGAAAAAAACTCTGGGGTCAAATAGACAAGTGTTCAAAATCAATTCATCTGCTGATTATGACTTTCAGTGTGTCTACTACATATTTATTTGAATCACAGCTTTCTCATCTTTAAATAAGATGTACTAGGTCTAATGAAGAACTAGGATGAGAATTAATTAAAATCATTTATATAAAAACATAATTGTGTTGTTGTTAGGTGCTATTGAGTCAGGTCTGACTCATAGCGACCCTCATAGGGTTTTCAATGGCTGATTATTTCAGGATTGCTTCTGAAGTGGATTGCCACATTCTTCTCTCATTTTTGCAGTGCTGGGGATTGGACTATGTCCTCAGAAAGTGTGGAGCAGCACTCTACCAACTGAACTAAACCCAAGACCAAATATATAATGGGTGCTCAAAAATATGCTTCTGTTCTATTAGTCTTACTCTGGTAGTCACTTTCTCATTACTTAAATAGAAACGTTTTAAGGAATGATAGGTTCTGGTGGTAGGAGGCTAGCATTATTTGCTTCTACCTCATTAAGATTCTCACAAACACAAAACAATCTAAGTAAGTAGTGTTTGGTACACTTCCATACGCAGAGGTGATCACGGATGGAAGCTTAGGCAAAGTCTTGAGGGAAACAGAGGAACATCTCAGAAAAGTTGGTGCTTTACTTCTGAACATCTCTAACACACCAGTGGAGAAAGTTGATCTATCCTGAGAGAGAAACCACAGGAAAATGTTGTTTGGTAATATACTCAGAACTTTCATTTTTATTTTTCACCTCTTCCCCTAGTAATACTTGATATCACCTACAATTTGTTGAACTTTATTTTCTGGAGGTGAAATGTGTCAAGAGAAAGACGTGGATCAAGAGCTGAAGCTTAAAGCCAGGAATGTAAGATAATAGTTATAATTAAAAGGATATGGAGAACTGCAGAATAATTGGTCCTGGCAAGCATAGTTTTTCAGAAATTTAATTTTTTTCTGTCACAGAAATTTCTCTGTACATACACATCCTTTGTACACACCATTGCTAGCTCATCGTGGGAATGGGCACATGCGAAAACTCCTTAGACTTGACTACTGGAGCTTAGACTGGAGTCTGCTGTAGGGAGGGATCATTGCTGAAGCATGACAGCCATGACCAAAGAAACAGAAGTAGGGGAAATAACTGAGGCACAGAAATTGATATATCAAGAAGTTTTGTTTTGTTTTGGAATAGGAGTTATATGTCATTTGAAATTTCATTGCTTGAGAGTAATTGTGTTTGCTCAAAATATTGGACACACTATAACTCTAAGATCAAGGAACATTTAATTAAAGATATTCTTATCCTATCTCAATTTTCAATTATGGCCTATCTTTTGATTTTCCTGAACAAAATAGATTTCTAGCTAAATTTAAAAGATGCTTAACCACTTGATTATTTTGGACTGAGTTGCTTCTATTAAGGCCAGATATTCCCCTAGAATTTGCATTGATATTAACATAATGAATTAAGATCAAAATTTATATACTTGATGTGAGTGTAAACAATTATGTTGAAGAAGTTGTATTGGGAGGTGTCTATAACTATATCACGTATTCACTCATGGGAACTTGCTACTTAAAAAGGGAGAGAAACTTAATTTTCAAAACTGGAAGGAAGAGTAACACAAGTTTGTCAGTGGAAGTCCATGTTTTCTAGAGTAAATTTCTCTGTGTTGGAGTTGTATATCATCACATTGGAGATCCAAGCACTAAAATGCACAGAATTGATGGAAGGAATAGAATGGTTCAGAAGCATCTCCAAATACTTGCCAGAAATTTGAACTTCTGGCAGAAAATCTTCCAAGTGATTAAGTGACTATTCATCAAATATATGTTTCTAATTAAATGTTCAGAGGTTTAAATATAAATGGTCATACTGGGTGACAATTGACATATGTTTAATGCAGAATAATCTATCATCCAGCAATCCCTTAAAATATCTAATTTTTTTGTTTTATTATCTATTAAAACACAACATAAATAATGTTCATGAACTATTCAAAAATTTTCCATTGTATAACCACCTTGTTTGACCAGCTTGCTTAAGAAACGCCAGTATATTTGAAGCCCTCTGAATGCCTTTGCTCAAGTACATTCTGCTCTCTGCTGTTCTACCTGGGAAGCTTAATTCTAAAATTTGTATTAATAATTTCCTTATTCTGTTTTCAAAATAGTTTTCCATCTCCAAATAATACATTGTTGAGTCAGACAGGCAGTGCACACCTCTAATCCCAGCAACTAGGGAACAGAGGAGGGAGGATCATAGGTTCAAGGCCAGAGGCAGCAAGACCTTGTCTCAACATAAAAAATAAAAAAACAAAAAATGAGCTAGTGGGGTTGCAGTTCAATGGTAGAGAACTTGCAAAATATGTGTGAGGGCCTGGGTTTAACCTCCCAGTACTTCATTCACACACAAATGCACTGTTGAATTTTGCCAGTTTTTCAATTTTATATAAATCTAGCAAACTGTATATTTTCTTCTGTGAGTTGCTGCATTTCCTAAGCCCGTTCTAAGGTTTTATTCAAGTGCTTGTGAATAACGTAGCTGTATTTTATTTTATTACTTTTTTTTGCTGCATCTTATTATATGTAAACATATATCAATAAGTAGTGAATTCTCCTCATGACAGATATTTGGACTATTTCCATTTTTTCCCTATTGAAAACAATGTTTTTTTCTATTCCTGTACAAATCTCCTGGTGTATATGCGCACAAATTCTTTAGAAGTGCAACTTGTCTTTCCTAATTAAAGGATATTCATTTGTCAGAAAATACTAATTTTTTTCTGGATTATATTTGTAATAATTTGAACTGTCAACACTGCAACAAAGTTTTTGTTGTTTCTCAGTATTTGGTCATTGTCACACTTCCAATTTTGTCACTTTGAGATTCTGAGATATTTCATTTTCACTTACAATGACATGATTAATGACGACATTGCCATTTTTACTTCTCTTTTTCTTTAAAATTCTGGAATTTCACAATGACACTAACTAGATTTTTTAAATCCTGTCTAGGCTTTTCTGGTCTTCCTAAATATGTAGAGTTACTTTTCCTATTTTAGTAAAGTTTTGTCAAATAATTTCTTCAGTATTTTGTCCTTTGTCTCTATCTCCTCTACTTTGGGATGTAATAATATATAGAACTATTCTATACTCAATGTCTCCTAAAGTGATATATGTTTTTGGAGGGAGAAATATGATTATCTCCATAAATATCTTTAGCAATTAATTCCTTGATAAAATTCAATCTTCCTTCCTTCCTTTCTTCTTCCCTCCCTCCCTTCCTTCGCTCGTTCCTTCCTTCCTCCTCCTCCTCTTTCTTTCTTTCTTTCTTTCTTTCTTTCTTTCTTTCCTTCTCTTCTCTTTTCTTTTCTTTCTTCTTTTTATGGTACTTGGGGGTTGAACCTAGGCCCTTGCATGTACTTTTTTTTTTTTTTTTTTGCCAGTACTCTACTACTGGGCTTCACCGACAGCCCATAATGGAAAAGAAAATTCCATTTATAATAGACATAAATAAAATACAATTTCTAGGGATAAGCATACCAGAGTATGTGAAAAAACCAATATAAGAAAAACTTTTAGCACATCCCTGGAAGTGGTCACAAACACAAAGACATCCCTTCCCGTGGACAGCAATTCCCTCCAAATTCACATAGAAATTTAGCACAATCTCAACACAAATAGCATAAATGTTTATTTTTTCTTCCTCAAGCAAAACAAGATGATTCTAAAGTGTATGTTGCAGAAAACATAATGGTATACATATGTACATTTATGAAGGAAAGGGACATGAGTAGGAAATTCAGTGGTACCTCAGCACTCAAACTGCTCTGTCCTTGAACGTTTTGTTCCTCAATCAATATTTTCGAGATAATCCTGGTTCAGTGCTTGACCACTTGCTCAGCACTCCTCCCCTGTGCTAAAATCTGTATGAAATGTTACACTTACCTGTGACGCTTCTGGGTGAAACAAAAGGGAAAGCATCACTTTCCCTGCTGCTTTCAACCGGTAAAGACCTGTCCTCCTGCTATGTTCACAATCCCATGGCTTTTAAAAAAATATGTAATTTATGTGTACGTAGCCAAGAAACTTTCTGGTATCAAAAGTGAAGGAAAGAGGAAACAGTCTGAACAATGATTTAACTTAAAAAGTTGTTGTTGTTGTTGTTGTTGTTGTAAGGTGCCATCCAACGAGGTCCAACTCATAGTAACTCAATATACAACAGAAGAAACACTGTGCTATGCCCGGCACTATTGTCAGTGTTTCTCTGCTATTCATAGGGTTTTCAATGGTAGATTATTTTGGGAATGGGCTGCCAGGTCCTTCTCCGTAGCATGCAGCATTTGGTGTTCCCAAGCAGTCTCCCATCCAAGGAGTAACCAGACTGACTCTGCTTAGCTTCTGGGATCAGGAGGGATTGGGTACAAGGGTGCCATTGCTTCAGACAATTTAAAAGTACTTATTGCTAAATATGCAAGTGCCATACTTGTGTCTGAATTAGGCATTCAGTGTGGTGCTGGAACCAGTAAATACATTTACATTATTTCTTTTTTTTTTTTTCCCCTCCAGTACTGGGGGTTGAACACAAGACCTCACACTTGCATGTTTTGCAAGTGCTGGACCACTGAGCTGCACCCCCAGCTCATTTTTTTTTTTATTTTATTTTTTTTACTTTTTGAGACAGGGTCTGGCTAAGTTACACAGACTTCCTCTGGTCTCGAACTGGTGATCCTCCTGTCTCCGCCTCCCAAGCCTGGGATTACAGGTGTGCACCACCGTGCTCGGCTTTTACATTATTTCTTATGGGAAAAAAAGTTCTCAACACTCAATTGATCTACTCTTGACCAGACTTCCAGAGCGGATTGTGGTCCCATGCTGACATACCACTGTGGTCCTTCCAGATATTAATACATGTCACAAATCCTCTGTATTTAAAACATTGAGGAGAAAGACAAAATACTGCAGGATCTCCCATGTAAAATCTAAAAGTGTGGAACTCACAGAAACAGAGTAGAGGCGTGACTACTGGGGATTAGAGTGGAATGGATTGGTGTTGCTCAAAAGTTATAAACTTAAACTGGGCACAGTGGTGCATGCACGTAATCTCGGGACTGAGGAGGCTGAGACAGGAAGATCAGGATTTTGAGGCCAGCCCAGACTACACAGCAAGACCTTGTCTCAAAATAAACATATGAAAGTATAAACTTGTAGGTGTAACATGAATAGTTATGGGATATCTAGAGTGTAGCACAGTGACTGTAGTTAATAATAATATACTGTATAGTTGAAATTTGCTAGGAGAATAGATGGTTATTACAATTTATTTTGTATTCAGAATTGAACCCAGGGCCTTGAGCATGCTAGATAAATGTGCTCCACCGTGGAGATGCCCCCCACCCCCAGCCCCTTTTTATTTTGAGACAGGGTCTCAAAATTACACAATTACAAAATTATACAAGCTGCCTCTGACCTCATACTTGTGATCTTCCTGTCCCAGGCTCCCTAGTCATTGGGATTATTTGTGTGGGCCAAGCCCCCCAGATATATCTTTATTTTTACCACACACACACACACGCACACACACACATACGCACATACACAAATGTATTTAACTGGGCACTGGGATGCACTCCTGTAATCCCGGTGATTTGGGAGGCTGAGGCAGAAGGATCATGAATTTGAGGCAGGAGGCAGCCAGTATAATTTAGAGGGACCCTGCGTTGTGTAGCAGTTTCCTTAGGACTGGCCATGGGCTGGATGTGATGCTCACCATCTTGGCCATCTTGATACACAATACCTGGGATGATCTTGGGGGACCTTGGCTCTGCAGCCATGGCAATGAAATAAGAGCTGTACAGCATGACTTGGCCCACAGTAATGGTAATGGAGCTGTCAGCATTCCCTCACAGATGGGAAGGGAAGGTCACAGGACCCTCCCCTGAGGTGCTAATCACTAACCCCTTCAGCCCCCACTGCACATGATGCTAGGTTACATAAGAGATGAATGATTGTGTGAGGGTGGGACTTGATGGTGGTGTGGTCATCCACGAGCTGCTGGAGAGTCACAAGGGAGTCACACTTGCTCCTTGGAGTGACCTTAGTGTTGGGAGGGAGAAAGAGAAACTCACTCCTGTAAGCAACCCCAGAGCTGGGAGGGAATCAAAGATTGTGCAGCTTTGGGACATCTTGGTAGGGACTTCTTGGAGTGATTCTTCCCCTTGGTGGAGCTATTTGTACACCTTCAATGTGTAAAATTTTTATTTGTCATACCTCAGTAAATCTGAAAAATACTGTCCTGTATAAAAATTTGTTGTTGGGTGCCGTCGAGTCAGTATCCGACTCATAGCGACCCTCTGTCCAACAGGGGAAACACTATTGTCAGTGCTTCTCTGCTGTTCATAGGGCTTTCAATGGCAGATTGATTTTTGGGAGGGGGTTGCCAGGTCCTTCTCCCAAGCCTACAGCTTCTGGTGTTCCCAGGCGGTCTCCCATCCAGGTATTAACCAGGCCCGACCCTGCTTTGCTTCTGAGATCTGACGGGATCAGATGCCACAGGGCTACAGCTGCAGGCATATAAAAATATACACATAATAAAATAAACAAAAATTCAGAGATGAATACAAATACATAAAATATAAAAGTGCCATCTCAAATGGAATTTTAAAGAAATGAAACTGGAAAGATTAACTATTCATTTGGAAAAACCGTAAAATTGGATTCATGTGTTAAATGGCACAATAAACTCTAAATGGCTAAGAAATTTCAGTGTAAAAAAAATCATACAAGTAAAAGAAGAAAACACAGGTAAATTTTTTTATAATCTAAGTCTGAGAACTTAAGTATGCTTAACTATAACTTGAAATCCAGGTGCTACATTGTTGTTGTTAGGTGCAGCCCAGTCATGTCTCATAGCGACCCTTACAGGTTTTTTTGTTTTTGTTTTTCTTTTTTTCGGTACTGGAGTTTGAACTCAGGGCCTTGCGCTTGCATGCTTTGCAAGTGCCGGACCACTCAGCTGTATGCTCACCCCATTTTTTCTGTATTTTCTGAGACAGGGTCTCGCTAAATTACGCAGACTGCCGCTGATCTCGAATTTGCGATCCTCCTGCCTCCGCCTCCCAAGCCACTGGGATTACAAGCGTGTGCCACTGCGCCTGGCCCTTATAGGGTTTTCAAGGCTGATTGTTTTGGTATTGCCTCTGGAGTGGATTGCCAAGTCCTTCTCCCATTTTTGCTGTGCTGGGAATTAAATCTGGGACCTCAGAGACTGTAGAGCAGCATTCTACCAGCTGCGCTAAATCCCACCCCCAGGTGCTACTTAATGTGCGCAAAAACACAGTAAGCAGTGCAAAACACAAATGAGGAAAAGGAGAGAAATATTTACAAGATGTACTATAGATAGATAACTAGTAGAAAAAGCTTTTAAAGATAAAGGACTGGTGATTCTCTGATGCTAGTTTTCTGTCTTCATAGATGAGTGGTTTAAATAGTACATAAACTTGCTTTTGTCAGATAAAATTTCTATTCTGAAGATAATCTTAAGTCTTCCTAAAATAATATTCATTTTATTTTAAATATTATGTCATTACTTATATCTCAGGTGATAAAAGAGTTAAATGACATTTTATTGGGTCATTTAACAAATGAAAGAATAGAATGAGGGAAAAATCAATGTAATATAGCACTTTTCCAAGATAAACTACAATCAGAACATATAAAGTGAAACTTTAATGACAAGCTATAAATGTTGTTGCCACTTTTGTGGACATTGTTTTTGTTTTTAACATTTTCTTAAAATTATTTGCTTTGAGGACAGGCACCAGGTCTGTTTGATTATAATGCTATCAATAAGATTAAAATGGAATAATACTGAGGTCATTCATTGATATGATTCTACAATAAGGATTTTTATAAATGATGTCATATACTTGTACTTTATTTTTTTGGGATAAACTTCCAAAATACAAATGATTCAGTGAAAATTATGTATATGCCATGTTTAATTTTCAAACATGAATTATCAGTTTATGTTTCCCCAAACACTATATGAGGATACCTAGACTTCATTATTTTTTCTAGCCCTAGAAGTTATTGTTCATTTTAATATTTCAAGTCTAATAGAAAAAAGTTATTTTATTCCTAGATTAACTTATATTTCCTACTTTACCAAGGAGAATATATTTTCATGAATTTATGAGATTTTTGCATTTCTAATTTTCAGTGGAAAGTTTTATTTTATTAATTTTAAGTACATTTCACACAAGAGCTTTTATTAGCTATATATCATCTTAAATTCAGAAAAAGAATATTGTTATTTTTTCCTTCTAAGATTTCATACCTGTATGTTCTGGTCATAAACTAGTCCCAAACTATCTATGTTTAGAGGAAAAGCCTCTTTATTTTCTCATCTCTCTCTCTGTCTCTCTCTGTCTCTGTCTCTGTCTCTGTCTCTCTCTCCCTCTTTCCTCTTATAATGTTGCCTAAGCTGGCCATGAACTGTTGGGCTCAAGTGATGCTCCTGCCTCAGCCTCCTGAGTGTTGGGACTTACAGATATGCCCCACCAGGTCAATATATATTGTTGTTGTTATTGTTAGGTGCCGTGGAGTCATGTCCAACTCATAGCGACCTTTATAGGGTTTTCAATGGCTGATTGTTTCAGGATTGCCTTGGGAGTGGATTGCCATGTCCTCCTCCCATTTTTGTGGTGCTGGGACTCAAACCTGGGACCTCAAAGACTGCAGAACAGTGCTCTACCAACTGAGCTAAATCCCAGCCCCCCAATATATATAGATATATATTTTAATATGTTAAAAAGAACTTTTCAACTACTGGTAAGAATGGTAGATGGCAACTACTCCTGTATTTTGCAGAAAGAGATGGACAGCAGACCTTTCACCAGGTCACTGAGGACGTGGGTGGGATTGTGAAATGTTCTGATCCCTTTCAATACACACAGATGAGAGTTATTAATTCAATAAATGTTTATTGATCAAGGTTCTAATGTACATTCCAGAAACAGAGAAGTGATAAAACAGATAAAAATCCTTGCCTTCAGAATAAGCATTTTCTAGCTGATGAAGAAATATTAAGGATTTTAAAGTAAAGTATATAGTATGTTGCAAGATGATAAAAGCCTGCAGCCCTATCACTGTGATGTCTGATCCTGTCATATCTTGGAAGCTGAGCAGGGTCAGGCCTGGCTAATACTTGGATGAAAGACTGCCTGGGAACACTAGGTGCTGAAGGCTTGGGAGAAGGACCCAGCAACCCACTCCCAAAAAACAATCAGCCATTGAAAACCCTATGAACAGCAGAGATGCACTGACAATAGTGTTTGACTCTTGTAGTCTTAAAAGAAGTTTTCAGTTCCATTAATCTTTTCAGAGAGCTGTTGTAGGTAGGGTCGCTATGAGTCTGATACCCACTCGAGGGCACCTAACAACAACAAGAAGATGATAAACAATACAGAGAAAAAAACAAAGTAGGAAAAGGAATAGGAAAATCTTGAAAGGGATATAATTTTCTTTCATTCTGTCTTTGGATTTTAAAAACCATTATGATTATTTGCATACATTAACTGTACAAAATAATGGGTTTGTTGTAACATTTTCATTCATGCATGTAACATATTTTGACCCTATTCACTCCTCCATTACCCTCTTTTGCTTCCTATCTCCCCTCCCCAATCTTTATTTATTTATTGTTATTTTCTTAGGGAAGTGAAATTTTAAATCAGATTGTCAAGGAAGGCCTCTAAGACAAGGTATAGTTTTTCTGGACAGGCACCTCTTGATAGGAACAATGAACCCTACTAGAACAGGCTGTGGAAGGACCGTGAAGGGGACTGAGGTCTTCTTTCTCACAAGGTCAGAGGTCTCAAGTGTGAGAAAGCTCTATTTTCCCCTTCATTGTTAGACTCTGCTTCATTTTCTATCTGAGTGAGGAGACAGGAATTAGGAAATGGAAATTTCATAGACCAAAGGAATTCCACATAATTTGTAATCCAATGAATTAATCACTGAGTTGACAAACATTTATTGAATATATACCATGCACAAGTGATGTTTTAAGAACTATGAATGCTGCGTAATTGAACAAAATAGAAATGGTGAAAAAATAAATAGCAGATTCAAGTAAAACATTTTCCTGATACTTGGCCGATGGAGTTTTGTTTTCGGGGTCATGGTGCCCTCTTGTGGCTCAAGACTGATATCACATCATTTGCTTTTATTCCACAGGAATTCAGAGTACTTAGAAATGTATCGATGAATTTATGTTAACATTAATTAATAGGGAAATTCACATAAACTCTCACCTCAATATTCTAGGTCATAGGTTTCCAAGAAAAGTCATACTTTTAACCAGCTTTTTTCTGTTTGGAAAAATAACATCAGTTTGGTGATGAACCATATTTGTGTGTGTACACACATGTGTAATAACAGTTTTCTAGGAGTATAGGTTTAGAACAACTGTGCTTTGATTTATCCAAGTGACCTCTTTAGTAATGATGTATGTGATAATTCCATCAAAATTCATATAATAATGTCATTAATTAAATAAAGTTTATGGAAGGGAAGATTAGTGTATCCAATATTTTGCTAACAGGTTCTGGGAGTTGAAAGTTTAAACTACTGCTAGGTATTACCATTTATCACTGTGACTGGCTGTATTTGTCTCCAATGACCCTCTATCTTTGTAATGCTAAGGATATTTGTAATGCTAAGGTTCTGAGCCATCATAATTCTACATCAGCTGGTAATTTTAGAATCAGTTAACCCCTTTTATGCACTGATACCTTAGTGGCAGATGTTGTACTTTTAGCTGTTGTTTTTTTTTTAAATTCCTGGTCATTCAATCTCTTCTTTTGTTGTTATTGTTAGACGCAGTCAAGTCAGACCTGACTCATAGTGACTCTATGTACAAGAGAACAAAACACCTACTCAACACTGTGCTATGCCCACAGTCTTTATGTTTGAGCCCACTGTTGCCGTCACTATATTTCTTCTCGTTGTGAGTGGAGCCACATCAGCAAAATGAGGAGCCCAGGGTTTTACTCCCTTCCTGTCATCAAGGTCGACTCTACTTTAAGGAGACAACTCTTCTCCAGTCATTTCTTGGTTGCCTTCAAGACTGAGGGGCTCATTTTCCAGCACTATTTCTGACCTTGCTTCTCTGCTAGTCATAGGGTTTTCAATGGCTACCTGTTTTGGGAGTGGGCTGCTTGGTCCTTTTCCCTAGTCTGTCTCATTCTGGAAGCTCAGATGAAACCTATCCACCATGGGTGGCCCTGTTGGTATCTGAAAAACCAGTGGCATTTTATGTGCATATTAAACAGTCACTACAATTAACTCCATACTTGATTATAAAATAATTCATACAACCAAAATCATTCAATTATATTCTTTTACTAAAGAGGAATTATGCTCCAAAAAACCCTCAAGAATTTGGAAATTAAAGAAATGCACTCTTAAATTACCCTGACTAAATGTAAGAGTCATGATATAAATCAGAAAATATAAATGGAATGATGATGAAAATACAATATTTAAAACTTGTAGAATGATGAAATAAGTGCTTGGAAGGAAATGTATAAACATAATTCCATTTAAGTTTCTATCTGATAGCATAGTAAATCCAAAGAAAGTAAAAGAATAAAATAATTAAAACAAGTTTAGAAAGCAACAAAGTACAAAACAAATCTTCAACATAGTGCATCATTAAAGCCAAACTGGCTCTCTGAAAAGATTAATGGAACTGAAAACTTCTTTTAAGACTGTAAGTAAGAGAAAACACACTCTGTTAGTATCAGAAATGAAAAAGGGAATGCCACTACAAATTGTACAGATATTAAAATAATTACAGGCTATTATAAATATTATACCAACTAGATAAAATAGACAATGTCTTAGAAAATACCTAATTTAAAACCAGCAAAGGAAGAAATAGTCACACATACATATCACTATTGAACATATTCCCACAGAGTCCAGGCCTACACAATTCGTCAATAATTTATTGCAAGTATTTAAGAAGGAAACAACAGTAATTTTAAGCAAACATCTCCAGAGGATAGAACATGTTTTATAAGGCCAGGATTACCCTGACACCCAAACTTGGAAAGGACCTTATGTGAAAAGAAAAATACTAATTGGTTTTATAAGCATAGATGAAAAATACTATGTAAATACAATCCAGGTATATGTATGTATGTATGATATATACATATATATGTATATATATGTGTGCGTATGTGTATATGTATATATATAGTATATAGTGTGTGTGTGTGTGTGTGTGTGTGTGTGTGTGTGTATTGTTGTTAGGTGCTGTCAATTTGAGTCTGACTCATAGCAATCCTGTGTACAACAGAATGAAACATTCCCCAACCCTGTATCATGCCCAGCAGTATGTCAGTGATTCTCTGCTATTCATAGGGTTTTAAGATGGCTGATTGTTTCGGAAGTGGACTGCCAGGTCCTTCTCCCAAGCCTACAGCACTGGGTATTCCCAGGTGGTTTCCCATCCAAGGACCTGCCTGACTCTGCTTAGCTTCTGGGATCAGATGAGATGATGCCAGGATGGTATAACTGTAGACGTGTGTGTGTGTGTGTGTGTGTGTGTGTGTGTGTGTGTGTGTATCCATCCATCCATCCATAATATCATGACCAAGTAAAATTTATTCCAGGAATGTACAATTAATTTGAAAAATCATTTAAGTTAATTTATTTCATTAATGGAGAGATCCAAAATCAGGTAAGCTCTTTAATAGACATGGGAAAAAATTGATAAAATCAATATGTATTAATGATAAAAATTCTTTCAAAGTAGGAACAGGAGTAAAGTTCCTCAGTCTGATAGAATGTGCACACAGAACCTATTGCAAATGCTATACATATTGATGCTATTAAAAATGTTTTCCTCAGATCACAAATGAGACAAGTGTTTCCACTATTGCCACAACTCTTAAGACTTGTACTGAAGGCCCTAGCCAACAAAATAGAATAAGGATAAGGAAAGCATAAGAATCAAACAAAAAAAATTAAAATTTCATCTTTTAACAGAAGAATAGTCATTATATGTAGAAAACCGAAAAGTATCCATAAAAATGCTATCATAAGGAAATATAGACCTAGCAAAATTACTGGATACAAGGCAAATGTAGAAAAAATTCAAATGCAGAATGATAAAGGAAGAATCTCACTGAGCCTGTTTCTACCAAAACAATGATTCAATGACTATACACTAAGAGAATACAGTAAATGTAGTAATACTTCTACAGGAAAACCAATAAAATATTAGTAAAAACAGTGACAGCCCGTGGCATTTGAGTTATGACCAACTCTGTTATTTCCCACATCAGCTCCATGTTAGATGAGCTTTACATAGCTGTGTGTAGCCAAAGAGATGGATCTCTCTCTCTGTCACCCTAACTGCCATCATAAGGCTATCATTCAAGCTGGACAGGACAGCTTGCTGCCAGTTTTCATCTCCCCTATGCTTTTGCTGCAGAACCTCTATTTCAGGCAAGTGTAGCTGAGAAAACCAGTTCTTTCTTTCTCCATCCAGCCATCTGTCAAGGGGTAGAAACCCTACCCTATGTGCAGCAAGGAGATAATGCTGGGATCCCTGTTCTTCCCACTCCAGCTTGTTCAGAGGGTGGGGGTCCCTTGCCATCAGGGGCAAACCAAGATCATTGGCTGACAAACACAGTCCCTCCCTCAATTGCCTACTCACAGAGCTGGAGTCTTGCTCCAGCAAAGGTGAATGCCCATTCCCAGCTTGAGTGCAATGGTACAAGCCTTTTACCCCAAGGGTGCAGCAGACCCCAAGAACAAAGAGCTCCATAGCACTGCCAGAGAAACTGACTTTATTTGGAAGATATCACAGAATTCCATTTCTAAAGATGTCACCACAAAATAATTGTACTGTCTACAGGCAACACACACTAATTTCAAAGACATGAATAAGTTAAAAAGAAAAAAATGTAACAGCTAAGACATGACAACCACAACCATAGGAGAGCTGAGGTGGTTATACTAACATCACGCAAAATATAGTGTTTGCATTTTTCTTTTTATCAGTACATAAAATTGTACATATTTATGGGATGTGATATATTTGATACATGTATACATTACGTAGAGATCAATCTGGAGTGATTAACATATTCATCATAGTGAGCTTTCTAAAAAAGAAATAAGAAAACAATCTAAAATAGGACAGATATAGAAAAACAAGTATTGCATGTTTTCTCTCCTATGCAGAAACTTAAAACATGACTTGAAAGTGAAAGAGAGTTATTATGGATTGGGTAGGTGGTGGTGGGGGAGGCAGGATAGAGGGGAAGGGAAGAGAAAATTAGGGGCACTTATTAATGATAAAAGGATAAATCCACCAGGAAGATATAGTAATAAACACACCTGCAGGTAAAAGCAGAGCTATATAATCCACAAAACTAAGAGAACTGGGGAGACAAAAAAGACATTTCAACAAGTAATAATTGGAGTTTTCAGTATCACACTTTCAATAATAGACAACCAGGAGAAGGTTAAGAAGTAAATAGTTGGCCCGAACAGCCTATAAACCAACTAGACTGTATGTTGTTGTTAGGTGCTATCAAGTTAGGTCTAACTCATAGGGATTCAATGTACGGCAAAATGAAACATTTCCTGACACTGTGCTTCTCTGCTATTCATAGGGTTTTCAATGACTGATTTTTTCAGGATTGTTTTGGGAGTGGACTGCTAGGTCCTTCTCCCATTTTTGCAGTGCTGGGGATGAACCCAGGGTTTCAGAGAGCTCAGAGCAAGCACTCTACCAACTGAGCCAAATCCAACCCATATTAAACACTCAATTCAGCAGCAGGAGACATATTTTCTCAAAGGTACATGGAACATTGTCCAGGATAGGTCATATGCACGTTCATATGTGCATAACAAGCCTCAAGAAATCTAAAGTGACTAAAATCATGCAAAGACTGCTTTCTAATTACAATAGAACTAAATGAGAAACCATTATAGTAAAAGTTAGAAGAACCAGAAATGTAGGAAAGAGATAAAACTGTGATAGTCAATGGATCAAATATGAATTTAAAAGAAAATTTAGAAAATATTTTGAATCTCTCTATTGGGTATGTGTATAAAAGTTATACAATTGGTATATTGAAGAGATATCTACACCCCCATATTTATGGTAGCATTATTCACAATAGCCAAGATATGGAAGCAACCTGGGGATTCACCAAAGGATATATAGATAAAGAAAATATGCTGTATATACACAATGGAATACTACTCAGTCTTTTAAAAACGCAAATACTGTTATTTGCAACAACATGGATGAACTTAGAGGAAATTAAATGAAATAAGCCAGGCATAGGAAAAAAGATAACCCCATGATCTCGTTTATTTGTGGAATTTAAAAAGTCTAACTAAAAAAAAAAACAGGGTAAGATGGTGGTTATTAGAATCTGAGGCTGATAAGCCTGGGGAAATGTTGGTAAAAGCAGACAATATTTCAGTGAGATAGGGAAATAAGTTCAAGAGCTCTATTATAGACCATAGTTACTATAATTAATATTGCCATAATATATATAGTTAATATAGTTAATATTATAGTTAATAATATATTTATAATATAGTTAATAATATAGTTAACCATAATATATAGTTAATACAATAAAATATTGCATATTTGAAAGTTGTTGAATTTTTAAATGTTCTTACAACAATGTCATAAAGTGATAATTATGGAAGATAATACATATATTAATTAGCTTGATTTGTCCATTCCACAACGTATATATGTATTTTGAAACATCATTCTTTACATCATAAATATGTACAATTTTTTCTTGCCAATCTAAAAACCAAATAAAGAAAACAGCATTAAGGCATTACTAAAAGATAAAACATTGAGATAAGGAAAATAAAACACAAAAAATATGAGATGCAACTACAGCTAAATTTTTAGAGGATAATTTATAGTTGTAAAAGTTTATATTGGCAAGAGGAAGGAAGGAAATAAGAAAGACAAGCATAGAAATCAATAAAATAAAAAAGAAATCAACAGAGAAAATCAATGAAATCCATGTTGCTGTTGTTAGGTGCTGTCAAGTTGGTGCCCAACTCATAGCAACCCAATGTACAACAGGTGAAACACTATTGTCCATGCTCTTCTGCTATTCATAGGGTTTTCAATGGCAGATTGTTTTTTGGGAGTGGGTTGCCGAGTCCTCCTCCCAAGCCTACAGCACCTGGTATTCCCAGGGAGTCTCCTATCCAAGTACTAACCAGGCTTGACCCTCTTAGTTTCTGAGATCTGATGGGATGGGAGGCCAAAGTGGTACAGGTACAGGCTTAATGAAACACACAGGTAGTTCTTCAACAAGATTTTTAAAAATCACACTCACAGGGTGGGGACAAGAACATCATCACTGTGAACTATGCAGTAATAGATATATGTTTGTAATGGAGTCCTATGAATAACTGTTGTTATAGTTTGAATATAAAATGCTCCCCAAAGATCCATGTTTAGATGTTTGTTCGACAGCAGGTAGCACTGTCTTGGGATGTTATGGAACTTTAGGAGGTGGGACAGGGATTGCACAGAAGAGTCTCTGGGGGACGGGCCTTTGCGGGTTTTATCTGGACCCCTAGTTCAGTAAATTCTCTCTGCTTCCTGATTGCCATGATGTGAAGTCTGCTGCCCCAGGCCCAGCCATCTGCCCTGCCACCATGCCTGCCCTGCTTCTATGGACTGAGCATGCCTGAACCATGATCCCCAATAAATTCTTCCTTCTATATGTTGTTCCTATCAGGTATTTTGCCACAATGACATACAAGCTTACTAATGTAACTATGCTAAAAAGTTAGATAACAGATTAAATGGACAAACTACTAGAAATATAAATTATTAAAACCTAACAAGAAATATGAAATCTAAATAAACCTATAAAAAGTAAAATAATTGCACTAGAAATTTAAAAACTTGTCACACACATGAGTATTTCAAGAAATACATAAAAAAGCTCAAGAAACTAGGCAAAGAAGGGAAGATCCTTAATGTGATAAGAGTCATTTGCAAAACCCCACAACTAATATCTTCCTTAATAGTGAAAACATGAATGCTTTCACCCTAAGATCAGGAATATGACAAGGATATCTGTTCTTGCAACTTCTAATAGATATTATACTGAACATTCTAGCCAGCAGTTAGGCAAGAAGATGAGATAAACAGCATCTAATTTGGGTAGGGATAAGTAAAATGATCTCTATTTGTAATGACATGATTTTATATATAGAAAATCCTAATGGAATCCATTAAGAACTACTAGAACTAACAAATGAGTTCAGCAGATTGCAAGTAAAAAGATTGATACACAAATTAATTGTATTTCCACATATCAGCAGTGAACAATCAAAAAATGAAATCAAAATGGAGAAAACAATTGTATTGGTGATAGTATTAAGAAGAATAAAACTCAACAATAAATTTAACAAAAGAAGGAAAAGACATATAAGCTCTAAACTTCAAAGCTATGTTTAAAGAAATTAAGAAATGTCTTAAGTAAGTGGAAAGATATTTCATATTCATGCAGTGGAAGTCTTCATATTGTCAAGTTGCCAATACTTGCCAAATTAATTTATGGATTCATCACAATACCTATCCAATTCCCAGCTTTTTGTTTTAGAAATGTGTAAGCTGATGTTAAAATAGATAAGGAAATTCAAATAAAGTTACTCAGAATAGCCAAGATTGTCTTGTAAGAGAGCAAAGTCCAAGGGCTCACAGTTCAAGATTTCAAAACTCACCATTAAAACTATAGTAATCAACACGTTTCATTGGCAATGTAGCAAATACCATTTACACCGACACCCAAAAGATCAAATACATAGAAAAATATGTGTAAGACTTCCACACATAAAAATCCAATTAGTTATTAAAAAAGAAGACTGTGCTAAATGGAATGATGTAGATGCATATGCATTAAAATACTCAATTAGTGTTGTTATTGTAAGGTGCCATGGAGTCAGTGTCCGACTTATAGTGACCCTGCGTACAACAGGCGAAACACTATTGTTAGTGCTTCTCTGCTGTTCATAGGGTTTTCAATGGCTGATTGTGTTTTGGAAGTGGGTTGCCAGGTCCGTCTCCCAAGCCTACAGCACCTGGTGTTCCCAGGCCGTCCCCCATCCAGGTACTAACCAGGCCAGACCCTGCTTAGCTTCTGAGGTCTGACATGATCAGCACCAGGGGGGTTATGGCTGCAGGCACCTCAAACTTACTGCTATTATTATTGATAAATAATAATTTGTCATCATCATCATTAATCGTGCCTGTATGTTTTTATGGTTCTAATTATAGTAATTGGCATTTATTACTTTTGTAACTTTAAAAAAGTTCAAAAAGTTAAAAACTCATTTTTAGTATATCAAATGATTTCTTGAACAAAAATTTTATCTTTACCACAAATGTAACTTCTAAGGCTATATATATATATATATTTCAATGTCATCTTAATTTCTTACTTAAACAACAATGTTTTACATTTGGTAATGTCTTATAATCCAGCGGCTGTAAGCCTTAGTTCTCTCATCTTAAAGAGAGGGTTAATAATATATTTCTTATTAGGATGGTATGAAATTAAATGAAGTGATTTTTGTAAGGGCTCCAAGTACATTATTACTCCTAATCTTGAGATCTTATCAGTGTCTTATGTTTTTATGGAGTTTTTGACTTTCCAAATGCTTTTGTATACTTTTCCTAATCAACATTTGTGCCATTTCTATGAGATGCCGATTACATATAACCTATAAATATGGAAGTTGAGTTGTGTTTAAGAGTGCTCAATGCAGCTGGTTGCAGAGGCATACGCTTGTAATCTCAGCAACTAATGAGAAGGAAGCAGGAGGATGGCAAGTTTGAGACCCTGTCTCAGGATACAAAATTAAAAAGGTGCTGAGGATACAGCTCAGTAGTGGAGTACTTTCAAAGTATGTAAGGGGCCCTGGGTTCAGCCTTTGATTAGCACAAAAAGAAAGGAAGGGAGAGGAGAGAGAGAGAGAGAGAGAGAGAGAGAGGAAGAAGAAGGAGGAGGAGGAG
>VMDO01014214.1:0-55369 GCA_007922755.1 Pedetes capensis | reverse complement strand
GGAAACACTATTGTCAGTGTTTCTCTGCCGTTCATAGGGTTTTCAATGGCAGATTGATTTTTGGGAGGGGGTTGCCAGATCCTTCTCCCAAGCCTACCGCTTCTGGTCTTCCCAGGCAGTCTCCCATCCACGTACTAACCCGGCCCGACCCTGCTTAGCTTCCAAGATCTGACGGGATCGGATGCCACAGGGCTACAGCTGCAGGCATATATACATACATACATATATACATACATACATACATACACACACACACACACACACACACACACACACACACACACACACACACACACCCCTACATACAGTAAAAACAATAGGGAAAATTAGAACCCTAGATTTTTATTTGGTGCTATTAAGGATTAATTTTTTAATATTATTATGATGTTTAAAAGACTTCTTCATTTTTCAGAGCGATATATTTTGAAGTATATACAATGAAGTAATATTATGCCTGAATTTCTTTCAAAATAATGAAGGTAGAGAAGGATGGGGCATATATGAAACAGGATCAACCGTGAATCAAAAATTAAAAATGGGTGATTGGAATACTGGAGTTCATTTTATTGTTCTCTTTCCCTTTTGAAGTTTGAAATTTTCTACAGTAAAAAGCTAAATTAAAATGCTGGCTGAAAAAAAGAGATTTTAAAAAGTCTCATGATTTGTTTTTATTAAGGAGAAATACAAGCCCAGCACGGTGGTGAATGCCT
Organism: Pedetes capensis; assembly: GCA_007922755.1. Taxonomy (NCBI): domain Eukaryota; kingdom Metazoa; phylum Chordata; class Mammalia; order Rodentia; family Pedetidae; genus Pedetes; species Pedetes capensis. The sequence goes on along the minus strand of VMDO01014214.1, from coordinate 54,659 downwards.
TTAATCCCAGTGGCTTGGGAGGTGGAGGTAGGAGGATTGCAAGTTTGAGACCAGAGGCAGTCTGCATAATTTAGCAAGACCCTGTCTCAAAAAGTAAAAAAATAGGCTAAGGGTGCAGCTCAGTGGTCCAGCACTTGCAGAGCATGCAAGTGTGAGGCCCTGGGTTCAAACCCCAGTACCACACACAAACACACACACAAAAAAAAAGAGAGAGAGAGAGAGAGAGAGAGAGAGAGAGAGAGAGAGAAATCAACCAGACATGGTGGCACATCCTGTAATCCCTGCACTTGGGAGACTGGGGCAAGAGGACTGCTTCGAGTTCAAGGCCAACGTGGGCTACGTAGTGAGCTCCAAGCCAGCCAGACCACACAGCAAAATCCTGTCTCGAAAAACTACCAGGTAAAATTAAAAAATAAAAAGAAACATATGAGTTCCAAGACTTCTGCAAAACAACTCTAGCTCCAGACCCTGAGGCATAAAAACACTGGGAAAGTCTAGGCCTCCAAGATGACCCCAGTGACCTCCATCACCTAGGACTCCCATCTCAGAAAATCTCTTTTCACCCTTTCCCAGAGATGGTGTGGCCAATTGTACACAGCAGAGATGATGGTATCATACTTCTGAGATTAGTTTATAAATAATGCTGTAGAGAAAGGGACCAAGCATGCATGCATACATGCTGTGTCTCACATACAGTTTTGTAGGCTTTTTGTTTTGTTTTCTTTTTTTATCCGGTACTTTGGGGTTGAGCCCAGGCCTCTAGACACATTTTGTAAGGGCTCTACCACTGGCTGCACTCCCAACCCATTTTTTAGTTTTTATTTTGAGTCAGGGTCTCATTAAGATTCAAAAACTGTCTCTGGCCTCAATTCTCTGGATCCTCCTGCCTCAGCCTCCCAAGTCACAGGGATTACAGGTGTGGGACAACATGCCCAGCCACACACAGTATTTTTAAACCAATCATTAACAAAAACAGAAACAAAAAGAACAAAAAGCAGATTGGCCATTTCAAGGTTGTTTTCCTCTTAAATTAGCAGAATAGGGAAACGGAATAGAGAAATAACTGGTTGGTTAAATTCAAGGTTTTTTTTTTGTTTAAAGCAGAACAAACTTCACTATCAAGCCAATTGAAAACTGGCCTGATTAGGAAACTTGATTGTTATTTCTTATCCTCTTGATTTCTTGAAAGGTCAGATAAGAACTTAGTTTCAGCTTGGTGACATGGAATTTTAGTATTAGTGACTTCATTTTGATTTGGGGTCTGGTTTAATGGTGTTTAGTGCAGGAGTTCAGTCTAAAACAATGGACTCCTGTACTTTTTATTTAACACAGCTGCAATCTGGGTCCCTATAAAATGGTCTCAAGATCCCACTGGCATGGGATACTTTAAGCCTACTCCCTTTAGGAGGTCCTCCAACTCTACTTATTCCCCACTTTGACCTGATTCCCCACAAGACCCCTATGAGTGGCCCTGCAGCTATACAGAGAAGTCATAATCACAAATGGCATGAACCTCATTCTTCCTGTGTATTATGGGTTGAATTAGGTCACCTCCAAAAAAGATATGTTGGAGTCCTAACCTCTCGTACCTCAGAATGTGTTCTTGGACACAAGGTACTTTACAGAGGTTATCTAGTTCAAATAAGGTCATTGGAGTGAGCCCTAAACTGGTGCCCTTATAAAAAAGGGGAATGCTGCCAGAGACACATGCACAGGGAGAACACCACATAGGCACAAAGGCAGAGATCAAGGTGATGGACAAAGAAGCCAAGGAACACCAAAGGTTGCCAGCAACCCACTTAGGGGTTAGGAGAAGGCACAGAACAAATTCTCTTCACAGCCTCAGAAGCACACCCTGAGAAAACCTTGATCCTGGACTTCTGGCCTCCAGAACCATGAGACGAAAACTTTCTGATTGTTAAGCCACTTAGTTTTTGGTACCTTGTTACGACAACCTTAGAAGACACACACCTAGTTCAATATGGCAGGCCTTCTGTGGAAGAATCACATACATTGGCTTGGTTAGCACATGTAGCCACAGGTGCTTAAGTGACAGGAGCTTCTGCTCGACCCTAGATGTTCCAGCTGGCAAGCTGACAGGTTTCCTGAAAGGTGAGCACACAGTGCAACCTACCTCTACCAGCCAGAGCTCTTGAAAGTGCATGGAACAGGAAAGCTAATGATGTGTTCATGCATCTGAAAAGAGGCAGGAAACAGTGCCTTCTCGCTGCATTTCCACAGCTGGCGTCCCTAAATTTCTCTTGTGATTAGGGGCAGTGGCATGTAGCAGGCAAATAGTACTTCTGGTTTTCATAGTTTCCTAGTAAAACCTAAAAAACTCTACACTTTCTCTTATGTCACCTAATAGAGGAGGAAGGGAAGGCAGAGAGAATTTAAAATGCAGTGCTGGATTTAGAGCAAATCTGGCTTGCAAATGCTTTATTGTCCTCTTCCAAAAGACTTTAAAGGGAAAATCTGACAAAATAATTTAAATCCGTTTAGGTTTACTTGTTTAAAATGTAGGGCACAAAATACTTTGATTTCCTTTCAACCATTTCAGGAGAATATATTTGGCTAAACTTAACATAAACTAAGTTTGGGCTTGGAGAAGGAGAGGTGAGGGTAATTGAACAAGTAAGTGTTAAAGAACCCAGTGAACTCTGAATGGCTGTTCCACTTAATTAACTAGAATTGGCCAGTATTTTCCAGTCTAGACACACTGTTATTGTCATCATAAAACACAGGTGGGTGAGAATGTCATGTTGAAAACACAAGCACAGCTGGGCACAGTGGCACTCACCTGTCATTCCAGTGACTCAGGAGGCTGAGGCAGCAGGATCACAGGTTTGAGGCCAGAGGCAGCCTGTGCAACTTAGCAACACCCTGTCAAAAATTAAAAAGGGGCCAGCGACGGGACTGGTTCAGTAGTACAGCACTTTCCTAACATGTGCAAGGTCCTGGGTACGATCCCCAAGTATTGCCAAAAAAAAAAAAAAAAACCCTCAAAAAAGCCCACAAGCACAGTTGTCAGTTAAACATAGCAATTTGAAGACTTATATTTAGCTCAGCTCCTCCTCACAACCTCTTTAAAACTAAAATAAAGAAGTTTTGCTTAAAGGCATAAATTTCACAGAAGAAAACAGCAACCAACTTTTAAAAGCCAGGCCACTGTGACAGTTAACTTTGGTTGTCAACTTAACTAGACTCAGGGATACCTAGAAAATTGGTAAAGCATACTTCTGGATGTGTCTGCAAGGGTATTTCCAGAGAAGACTGGCACGCGGGTCATTGAATTGAGTGCAGAAGACCCACTAAGGATGTGGGCAGCACTATCCAAAAGGCTGGGAGCCCAGATGGAAAGAAAAAGTGGAAAGGGCAAGTTCATGAGCATGCACACTCACTCAGCTCTTCTGATGCTACAGGTTTGTTTTTTCGTTTTTTGGTTTTTTATTGCTGCTGCTGCTGTTCCCACTACTGTCCACAAACACAAGACTCCAGGTTCTTCACCCTTTGAACAAGGACTTGCAGCTCTCCAGGGGATTTCGGTGCCTTTAGGCCTTCAGTCTCAGACTGGGGATGCACACATTGGTCTCTCTTGGTCTGAGGCTTACAGCTTCTTGGATGGAGCAGCTAATAGTTTTCTTGGCTCTCCAGCCTATACACAGCCATTATGAGATGTTGGGATCAATGTTGGTATCAAACCTGAGCTCCTCACCAAGAGACAGACACTTGGGGCCCACTGAGAAAACGAAGAACCCACGAGTAGCTGCTGGCAAGTCTGACATGCTTTATTCCTGGGTGTTCCTGTTTCCTCTGCAGCACTGCCACCTGTGGCTGCCGCCCTCTTCATGCCCCATTGCCTCTCCATGCTCCCCAGTCTTCTCCACATGCCCGATGCTGGTGGAGGGGCTTCGTAAGGTTTTTTCACAATAGTGGTTAACTGCCAACACCATTGTGAAATCACATCACAGTTACATGGAATTACATCATAGTGACAATGTGCACATATGGCAGTCTATGTCCCATTATCTCAGTCTCCAATAAAAGTCACCCTGACCTGGCCTAACATGACAATACTCAACCTCTGACCATGTAAGCCAATCTCATAAATCTCCTCTTATAATTAAATATATTCTACTGATCCTATTTCTCTGGAGAACTCTGAGTCTATTAATGGACAATAGTAAATGGCAAAAATAAAAAAGATATACAATAGTAATATTGGAAAAAGCTAAGAAGCAGCCAAGTAAACATCAAAGAACCTCCCAAAAGATTCAGAAAGTAGTGTTATCATGAACTCTGCAAAGTACATACAGTGATAAAGATTAAAAAAGGGAAAACTAGTTGAAAGGCTAGTTAAGATCCTGCTATACCTCGATGTCCTCCTTCGTACTGCCAAAGCAGCATGATGATTTTTGGCAGAAGGACAAATTGGTGGTCTTCGGACAGGTGAAGACAAGGGAACTCCATCAGTTAGCTTCTGCTGCCAAAGCTCAGTGCTTTAAGAGCACATATTTATAATGTCTCATAATTCCACAGACTAACTGGGAAGACTTCTCCTCTGGGCTAGCTAGCAGAAGACAGCCTCACTCACATGCCAAGAATTGCTCTCCACATAGCCTCTCATCCCCAGAAGTCTAGTCTTGGTTTGTTCACATGGTGGCAGAATGATCCAGCAGCAAGAGGGGTTTTTCCAGCCTCTGCTAGCATCCCACTGAGTCATGTCCCGTTGACAAACAAGTCATATGATTACACCCATATTCAAGGAAATATTGACAAATGTTACAGACCCTTTCCCCCATCAACCACAGGTACTATACTGAAAAGAGAACTGAGAGCAAGTTTCTACACAGAATATTTGTAGATGTCTTCTAATTGATTTCACCTACTGGCTCCCAGGACACAGGCAGCCATTCATGCTCCTTCCAAAAGAGAACTGGGCAGTCTTCTCTGAGAAATCTGATCAGCAAGAGGAATGATCTAGGTCAGGATTCCTCAATCCCCAGTCTGTGGCCAGTTAGGAACCAGGCCACACAGGAAGTGGGTAGCAGGTAAGCAAGCAAAGCTTCATCTGTATTTATAGCCACTCCTCATTGCTCACATTACCACCTGAGCTCTAGGGAAAATTTGCCCTCCATGAAACTAGTCCTGGTGCCAAAAAGGCTGGGGACTGCTAATCTAGGTAATGGCTAGACAAGATCCAGAGAAATCCCAGCTTAATCAGCTTCTTAGACCACCTCTCTTTAGAATAAGACAGCTAAGAAACCACAAGGATAATTTTAAAAAACTAAAACAATCTCACACTATTTTGATAGTGTTGTTAAAAGACTATGTTTCTCAAACTCATAATTATATACCTTAATAAAGAGTGAATTTTACTGTATGTTAATTTTATCTCGCAAAAACTCAGAAAAGCAATTGAGGGAAACAGATACACGAGAAGAAATCTTTAAAAGCATACATCATTAACGTCACCAGAGAAGAAAATGGAAAAATTAAATCCATAAAAACAACAACAACAACAAAAAAAACCACTTAAGAATAAACAAAGATTCTTAGAAATTAAACATGTTGTTGTTAGGTGTTGTTGTGTCCGACTCATAGAGACCCTTATAGGGTTTTCAATGGCTGATTGTTTTCAGGATTGCCTTGGGAGTGGATTGCCACATCCTTCTCCCATGTTTGTGGTGCTGGGAATTGAATTCAGGACCTCAGAGACTATAGAGCAGTGCTGTACCAACTGAGCTAAATCCCAGCCCAGAAATTAAACATAGGAGAACAAAAAAAGCCCAATAAAAAGTGTTGGAAAAAGATAAAGCTAAAAAGAGCAAAAGGACAAAATAAGCCAGCCCATAAGCACTAAAGTCATGACAGTGGTCCTGAAAGGCCAGAGAAAACAGAAAGGTAAAATCAAAGAATAGAAAAAAACTCCAAAAATGAAGTGTGAACTTGCAGGATGAAATGTCCCAGCGAGTGTCCAGCAAAATGGATGAAAACAGACCCACACCAAGGCCTCAGGTTATTTTCAGAATACTGAAGAAAAACAAAAGATTGTAAAAGGGTATATGCATTCTGAGAAAACTACAAATATCTATCACTGCTGGGTATGGGAATGTGCCTATAATCCCAGCACTCAAGAGGTAGAGGCTTTAGATAATACTACTTCCTGAATCTTTTGGGAAGTTCTTTGATGTTTACTTGGCTCAGCCTGGGCTACATAGCAAAACTTTGTCTCAAAAATAAAAAAAAAATTAAAGTGTCATGTAAACGATTATGTATTAGGAAGGTATCAAGCTCCTCTGTAGCAAGTCAAAAACTGGAAGATACAGAGAAATGCCTTCAAAATTTCTAAGAAATTTCTTTTCTTTTTTATAGTACTGGGGGGCTGAACCCAGTGTGCTGCACTCCCCCTTTTTTAACTTTTTATCTTGATACAGGGTCTCACTAAATTATGCAGGCTTCCTCTGGTCTCAAATTTACAATCCTGCCTCTGTCTCCTGAGTTGCTAGGATTATAGGCATGTACCATCATGTATGTAGGAAATTATCTGGACATCCCCAGGTGGACTGGGAGGATGCCCAGGTTGAGGTTTGCTCGGTCCGGCCAAGGTCTGAACCCTCCCCAGATCCTGCCCTGTTCCTGCCCCTCCCACCTCTGGTCACCCTTAACCCAGGAACCTGGACTGGGACCTATCTGACTTATTAAGAACCAATATAGCTGCCCAAGTCCCAGTTCACCCTTCACCTTCTTTACCTCTACCCCTCCCATTGAGTGATCCATGATGGCCCCCAAACAGCCCAGCTCTGGTGTGGCCTCCTTCAATCTGATTGGCTGCCCAGAGCCACCTGATTGGTCAGAAAAGGAAGCTCACTGATTGGCCTGGCCCGCGCCTAACTCCCTTATCAAAATTTTTCTTTTTCAAATCCCTAGTTACATAACTGGCACACTCAGCATGAGCTGCTTCCTGATTGGCTATTTCTGGGTCCACACTTCCTTCATAGAAGGTATATAAACCACCACTAAAACTATGAGGGCCCCTTTTTGTCCTTTATGTTCTTGATCCTCCCCTGTTCACCTGCTCTCTGAGTCCTTTCAAACCTCACCCCCGTACCCTACTCCTGAGACCTGCAACCTCCAAGACCACCAATGAAGACATCTGAGGACTACAAGCAAGACTCTATGTTAAGCCCAGGGCCTCCATAGCAGAGAAGGCTCTAAGCAAGACACGAAGAGCTCTCCGCTTTTCTTCTCCCACCTTGGGGAGGAGGAGAGTAGAGAAGGCAAACTGCAAGAGGCAACAGGAGACACACCATGGGACACTTCCATCGAGCATTGTTGTGCTGCACCCCTTTTGTTCACCTTGGTAGGTGCAGCTTAATAAATTCAGTTCCTGTTTGTGAGAAGGCTCCCAAAGTCCTTTTTTGGCACCACTTGCTCTTACCTATTCCCAAGGGTCCCCGAGTACCCGTGTTGAGGCAAGCTCCATTACCCTGCCAGGGCAGAGTGAACCCCAACACGTGTCCAGTTCCAAGAAATTTCTTAGTGGAGAATTTTCCACAGAGCTTAATGACTGAATGAGGGAATCAACTCTCCCTTCTACTTCCAGAAGTCTACTCTTCCCCATTTTTCCATATATTTACCTTATTCCACTGCTTTACTCCTCCAGCTCCTACTATTTTATGATGACAAAACATTAGATATAAAATCAAAATATTATCTTTACATTACTAACATCTGGCTAATTCCTTTTAGCCTCAATCTTTTCATATATAAATGGGGATAATAATCCTCCAGGATAGAGACCACGTGCTCATCTCTGCCTATTCCATGGTACCTGAAATGAACATACAGTGAAATATTCTTGGAATAAATAAACGAGCACATGTCAAACCAAATTCCCAAAGAGCAATCCTTGGCCAGTAAACTCTCCTGTTCCTGGCTCTCTTACCTAGATCCACCCTGATGAACAACACAAAGCAGGATCCCCTCCTCAGGGAACCAGACTTGGCAACAGCTACCAAGATGCAGAAGGGAAAGCAGGACATACCTGGAAGGAAGTGGGAATGCAGACAAGGTTCAGATTCTCTTGCTTCACTCTTTCAGCTGTGGAGACAAAAGTCACATTGGTGTTTTTTTACTCTCCTCACTTTTTCTTGCCACATGTATGTTTGTTCACATCCAACCAAAAAGGAAAGGCCTATCTCCCACTGACAGCTGCCTCTCATGCTGTGTCCTCATCGTTGGAGGAAAAGTTAATGATCTCACTCCCCATGTCAGAAGACAGGGATAGGAGGGAATCCAGAGAGTTAAGTGCTGAACAGAGTGCACAATGTCAGGGTTGCCATTATTATGTGGCTGGCAATTTGCTAAGAATTTTGTATAAATCAACTCTTTTAATCAAACAGCCCAAAAGTTAAGTTATGGTTATTATCCTTATCTTACAGATGAGGAAACAGAGGCACAGAGAGGTAAAGCATATTAGTAGCTACACAACTACTCAGTGGCAGGGCTGGAATATGATCCCAGGCAATCTGGATCCATAGTCTTAGCTACTACCCTACACTGACTTCCAAAGAAAAGTCAGAGCTTTACTTAGCATTTAGTAAGAAACAAAAATCATTTGCAGACCCCAAAGGACAGTTCAAGAAGGGTTATTAGTCTGGGATTTATTCATTCATTTTAAACTTTTAGGAACTTTTAATCTTAAAAAGGCTGAAACAAAAAACTATCTTCTTAAAATTTTTAAGTCTTTTTTAACCATGTGGTATCCACTGAGGAAGATTTAGATGTCATTTGCATTCAAGCTACAATAATTCCTGTGCCCCCAAATCCTCCACATGGTTAAGGAAGAAAGGTACAGGGCACTAAAGCTCCCAGAAGCCATAGCACCAGCACTGCAACCACTTCTTTTTTTTTTTTTTTTTTTTTTTTTTGGGGGGGGGGGAGAGAAATTTTTAATGTACACCTTAATGTGATTCATTCTGACATGTTTTTCATTGTGACATTTCCATATATGCATTTTGTTGTACATTATTCATATAGGTTCCCCCTTACTCCCTTGTGTGCTTCCTCCCCCTGTCCCACCCTCCCATCAAAGACTTCTCTACCATTGACTTGTCTTTTTATGGTAATATTTTTCTATATATCCTTGGGTTCCAGTTCTGTTTAAGATAGAAACTTTTTCCGTAGTAAACTTTCTTTTTACCTGGTCAGAACTATTACATGCATTTTCTAGACCATCTATAATAATACCATTCTTAGCTTTTTTTTTTCTTTTATTATGATCCGAACTTTGTATAGGATTTTTTCGTTCTTATAATTTTGATTCAGCTCCCACATGAGTGAGAACATGTGGTGTTTCTCTTTCTGAGCTTGTGTTCATTCACTTAAAATAATTTTCTCCAATTCCATCCAGTTTGCTGTGAATGGCATTATTTCATTTTTTTATTGCTGAGTAGTAGTCCATTGTGTATATGTACCACAGGTTTTTTTTTACCAATTCTTCTGTTGAAGGGCACTTTGGTTGATTCCATATCCTTGCTATTGTGAAAAGTGCTGCACTGAACATGGAGATGCAGGTGTCTCTGTGATATGATGACACATCTCCCTTTGGGTAAATTCCCAATAGTGTTATAGCTGGGTCATATGGTAGATCTATTTTTAGTTTTTTAAGATACCTCCATATTGATTTCCACAGTGCAACCACTTCTTAATGACAAAGGGAACCTGGGCCTTGACACTTGGCACCAGGCTTTGTTCTTACAAACAAAGAACAGGGCAGTAGAACCTGTTGAGCAGCCACAAGAGCTGATAATTCCAGAGCCTTTCCTAAGCACAGACACAACCTAGTGAGGGTGAAGTCAGCACCTGCTGGAACCAGCTACCTACTGCAGGAGCCCACATCAGTTCCAGGGTCACAGCCAAGTCAAACCCACTCTGACCTCAATGTGTCTGCCTGAGGACCCCATAGGCTTCAGAGAAACAGCGGGACCACACACAGGACCCCTGACAGAGTGCATCATCAAGATGACTAAAATTCTGTTGGGACCTCACCTAAGTCAGTTCTTCCTCTCCGGGTGAGCCATTAGCCATGCAAACAAAGGCAAGAGCACCCCGAGAATGAGGTAAAGATGTCCAAGAACCCCTCTTTCCAGAAGAGGAGAAACCCTCAACTAACCTCAGGCAAGCAGTCCCCTCCCCAGCTCTGCACTGCTGGAGCTAAGATAGGCAAGCGCCAAAGCCATGCCTGCTCCCTCCCTTCCTCTACCACCCCACCTCCATGATCACACACAGCATCCAGTAGACGGTCTGAGAACACACCTATTCGTTGCACAGCATGGACAATTGTAGATCCACTTCCGATTCCCAGCACTTGGTTATTCTGTCAATAAAGGAAAGAAAAACCATAATTTATTAATGGTACATATTCACTCTGGGCTGGGATTTAGCTCAGTTGGTAGAGCACCACTCTGCAGTCTCTGAGGTCCTGAGTTTGATTCCCAGCACCGCAAAAATGGGAGAAGAACATGGCAATCCACTCCCGAGGCAACCCCAAAACAATCAGCCACTGAAAACCCTATAAGGATCACTGTGAGTTAAGCATGACGGCACCTAACAACAACAACATATATTCACTCCTTCTTCGGCCTACTTCCTAGAACTATAAAATTATTAGGAACAGCAACTCACCAACCCAGGTGCAAGGTAGGCACTGTGCCTGCTTTACAGACACATAATCACTGAACCTCAAAGCTGTACTTTATCCTACTGTCCGGTGGGCAATTAATCATCAGAGCACTCCTCTCACTTCTGATACTGCCAACAGCTCCACTCCCTCCCTATGTTCTACCAGACAAAATAACTGGCTCAATCACTTAGACCACATAGCAACTTTACAGCAATTTCAGTCAGCCTCACAGAAATGGCCTGCAGATAATACTGAAAGATTTCTGACAAATACAAGGGAGGTAATAAGAAAAGGCACTAGGGAAAAAAAGAAAATAGAGCCAGAATAAGGGTAGAAAGCTGGAGTTTACAGTCTCAGTATTTTTTCACACAACAGTAACACCTAAAAGGCAGGGGACTGACATCTTCAAATTAGTAGCAGCACAGGAAACCTCAAGGATGTATCAGGCCCACCATCCAGAGCTCTCTTAAAGTCAGTAGAAGAGAGGAGGGTCTGAAATAGCCTTAAAGTAGTGAATCACATCAACACATGTCCAGTTATTATGTTCCAGGGGGAGTCCCTATTTTGCATGAGCCTGGCCTGCCTCAGAGGAAATGGGAAGAGAGAAAAAGCTCAGTAAGGAACATAAGAAATAGTCTTCACCTGCAACAAGAAAGAGATGTAATAGATATACAGCACTTCTGTAACCTGAGTCCTAGGCAAAAGGCCTAACTCTGGTAGCTTCAACATGTCAGGTCTGGCCAGTGGCTCCAGAGAAAAAAAATGGAAGTAATGATGAAAAGAGAATAAAGGATTTTAATCAACACAGACATGTTGGGAAGACAGAAAGTAAACATTTCAGCCCATCTTGAAGGTACTGACTTGAAGTCTAGATTTAAACGGAGGAGGTAGTGTGCAGGGAGCAGGAAGAACGCCTAAGTAAGGAGCCTGGTCAAACTGTGGGCTGGCTGACCATTATCTCAGTTTGGATTCTGCAAGGTGGTTCAAAGAAGTCCTTGTTGCTTGAGGGGCAACCCAGTTGCCATAAGATGATTGCTTCTGCTTGGGGGATGGTGTCATGATGGAGTGATGGCCTCTAAGGCTTGGTTGTTCCTGGAATCCAAGGTGACTGCAGGTTTAGGACAATGACTAGAGACGATCAGGTGTCTTTTTAGGGGATCTGGGACAAGGCATTATAAAAGCTGACAGTAAAATGCTTCAATTACTCTTAGTTTTGTGCCTTTAGCCTTGAAGCAATATGAGATAAGTTAGGTTTCACAAGCTTTTACACAGTTAGGGGCGATGGTGCATGCCTGTAATCCCAGTGACTCCGGAGGCTAAGGCAGAAGGATCTAGTGTTTGCGGTCAGAGGCAGTCTGCATACCTTAGATTCTGACTCAAAATAAAAAGGGGGCTGGAGGTGCAGCCCAGTGGTAGAGCAATTGCAAAGTATGTGCAAGGCCCTTGGTTCAACTCCCAAGTATCACCAAAAAAAAAAAAAAAAAAAAAAAAAAAAAAAAAAAAAAAAAAAAAAAAAAAAAAAAAAAAAAAAAAAAAAAAGAAAAGAAAAGAAAAAGGAAAAAAAGAAAAACCAATTTTTAGACAGACACCCCTTAAGTGATTGCTGTGTAGTGCCTTGAGAAGACGTCTGACTCAACATAAAAGAGACAGATACAAAATCAAGATAGAGATGCCAGGCTCTTATCCTGCTTTTAGTTACCTGTAAGCCCAAGTATGGAACCAGTGCTTTTTAGAAAAGCAGTTGTTTTGGGTTGTTTTTTGTTTGCTTTTTGATTTGGGGTTGTTGTTGTTTTGGGGGGCTTAGGGGGCTTTGTTTTGTTTTTCTGTTTGTTTTGCAGTACTTTGGGGTTGAATCTAGAACCTCACACATATTTTACAAGTGCCCTGCCCCATTTTTTTTATTTTTTGAGTCAGGGTCTCACTAAATTATGCAGGCTGTCTGGCCTCAAACTCATGATCCTCCTGGCTTCACCTCCAGAATCACTGGGATTAAGGAAGCAGAGTGAGCAACCAGAACAATGGGTCTGTTTGCTGTCAGCCAGGCAGGTGCTCCCACAAAGCTAGAATCCTCCCTCCCAAAGTACCACAGCCTCCACAAACAGCACCACCAGTTAGGAATCAAATGTTCAAACCCATGACCTTTGGGGGACATTTTAGATTCAAACCATAACACCTCATCCCAGCCCCAAAATGTTATGGTCATCTCATAATGCAAAATGTATTGAGTCTAACTACAAGAATCCCCATAGCCTTAACAGCCTCAACTATGCTGAAAAGTCCAAGTCCAAAGTTGCCACTGAGACTCCAGGCAAACCTGGCTGTGAGGTCTTGCAAAACAAAATATAGGTTACATACTTCCAACATACAATGGCACAGAGTAAGTAAGCATCCCCATTCCAAGTTAGAGGAATGAGGTCACAGAAAGGAAAGGTTAGTCCATAGCAAGCCTGATGACCTGCTGAACAAACAAATCCTGTGGCTCCGTGTGTGGCATCTGCCACACAGGACATCATTTTACATCTGGCAGGTCTGTCCCTCTGGCCTTGACATTTGTGGCACTCACGGCCTTCACAGGCTGGCTTCACCCACTGCCAGCAGCTTTCCTGGGCAGACATTTCACAATGCTGACATATTCCAAAATCCTGAGGCCTCCACTGCAGCTTAGCATCCACCCATGGGCTTTACACACCAGCCCTTCAGGGGCTCTCTGCAGGGTATCCAACGCTGGTACACATTGGCTGGCCTCATATGCTATTTTCTGGAACCTTGGTGGGAGCCTCCATAACCACTTACTTTTGCATTCTTCATGCCTGTAAAACCAGCATCATGTGGACACTGCTAATAGTTCCTGCTGGTTCAAGTGGTAGCTAGGATATTTTGATCCATGGCTGCAGTAACCTCTGTGTGTCTGAGTGAAGAAATCACTTCCCTGGGCAGCACCTTTTCAGAAGTGCATTCAAGAGGCATTCACTTTTCAGATGTTATCTTTTTAAATCAAAGTGTCTTGAGTTTGCTGTTTCACACCCAGGGGCTTTTGATGCGAAGGGCCTTGTTTATTCCTGTTTTGCCTCCAGGGGATTTCCACTCTCCCAGTGAAAAGTTTGAGGCATCTTGCACTGTGGTTTATCTCTTTAGGAATTAAAGCCTCATCTGAACCAGTAACCTTACACAAGGCACACCTTTTTTGCCTCTTTAAACTAGATTTTTTCAGATCTTCCTGCTGTACCTTTTCTCTATTTTTTCATCATAAATCTGGCTGAAAGCAGCAAGCAACAACCATACCATGTCCCCTATATCTTGCTGCCCTCGTGGTATTTCCTCCACCAAGTTAATTAGTCCATTACTTTTTAATTCAGCCTCACTCAAATCTTTAGGATACAGACAAACTACAGACAAGTACTTTTCTAAAATACAATAGGAATCACCTCTAGTCCAGTTACAAATAGAGTCCTCATTCTCTTCTGAAACTGTGAACTCCATCTGCATTTCTATTGGTTGCTGCATTCTGATCTTCCTTACTGTCACCAGAACTGGCCCTCAAGCTCTGCTTATAGCATTCAAGGGCTCTCTTACCCACATCGCCAAACTCCTCATGCAAACAAGTCCTAATGGCCTAAGAACCATATGGTCAGGTTTCTGCACCGCAACAAGTCCATTCTCTGGTGCCAATTTTGTGTATTAGTCACCTTTCCCATTGCTGTAGCAGAGAAACTGACCATATCAAACTGTATCAGTCAGGGTTCCCTAGAGAAACAATCAATACAAAAAAAAATATATATATATGTATATATATACACACACACACACACACACACACACTATATAAGGGGATTTATTAGATTAGCTTACATGATGGGGCAGGGTAGTTTCACAGCTGTGCCTGTAGAAGGACTGGTAGCTACTCAGTCCAAGAACTGGAAATATGAAGAGTCTCTGATGTTGAAGTCTGAAAGAACCTTGGAAAGTCTAATGCTGAATCCACGTGGAAGCTGAGGAAAGTATTGTCTGTTGTCCAGAGGCAGTGCCAATTCAAAAGAGCAACACTCTGCTCCAGAAGAGTTTTTAAGCTTGTCCCATGCATGTGCTGGCTTTCTTTCTCCTCACTTCCTCCTCACGGAGCCCCTCCTACTGGATCACACCAGATCACCTTCCTGGCAGGTCTCTTGCCCTCAATTACTACTGGACCTGTGAGTCCTGTCTGAAATCGCCCTTGTAGACAAGTACAGAGGTGTACTTCACTACTCCAGGGAATCTGTGTAAAGTTGTTGACAATGAAGGCTAACCATCATACAAACTTACGGGAGGAAATAATTTATTGGAGGATCACACAGGATGTCAGTCCACAATTGTGGGAGGCATGGCAGTAAGGCAGGCATGGCAGGTTCATGGCATAAAATGTCACATCTTGGCAATGAGGAAGCTGAGCAAGTAACCAGAACTGTGGGTCTAGGGTAAACTCCAAAGGGCCAACACAAAAGAGCCACTTCTGCAAAGCTACAATCCTATCTCCCAAAGTTCCACAGCTGCCACAAACAGCCCCAAGAGCTGGGGACCAAATGTTCAAACCCACAGCCTTTAAGGTACATTTTAGATTTAAACCACAATACCATTCAAGGAAACTACACCCCTTGAAACAGGAAGATCGGCCGCAGGGATAAAAAGGATTCAGCTGAGACTTCTCCAAGTTTTCCATCCACTCAGAAGCAGGAATAGTCACCACACTGGACCACCACCAATGGACTAGAGGACTGGAAACCCTATACCCAGAGATTCTAAGCAAAGGGCCACCAATAACCCCACCACCTCCATATCTGTGTCCACATCCCACACAATTCAACAAACATTTCCTGCAGGTCTCATTGTGACCAATATTGAATGAAGATAAGGTCAATTCTCCTCCAGTAAGGAGCTCAGCCTTTAGCAGGTTGGGCAGGACAAACACAGATGACTAGAACATAAGCACCTAAGAGGCATAAAGAATCAAAGGAGAGTCTGGGTGCAATGGCACACATCTATAATCCTAGCAACTCAGGGTAGCTAAAGCAGGAGGATTAGTGGTCCCAAGCCAGAGGGAGCCTGTACAACTTAGTGAGACTCTGTCTCAAAATAAAAAAAATTAAAATGGGGGTTGGGGTTACATATCAGTCGTGGACACTTGCCTAATATGTGTGAGGCCCTGGGTTCAACTCCTCTACTGCAAAAATAAAAAATAAATAAATAAGAAAAGGAATCAGAAGGTAAATCTGCCTCTCCTTAGGAAGTTAAGGAAAAACTGAAACTAGGAAATGGCCTTTGAATCAACCCCTAAAAGACATAACATGATTTTAACAGTTACTCCCAAAAAGCCAATGGAGATCTCCTCAGGATCACCTGGTAACTTCACTGAGCAATGTGGCTGGAACCCAGTGTTTTGGAGCTCCAATCTAAGATAAGGGCCTGTAGATTTTTATTTAGCCAAATACAAAACCAGAATACAAAAATCTTGGAGTAGTGAACCATCAAATATTAACATAAATATATTAACAACACAACTTAGATGATATAAGACTTTTCTAATTGTATAAATTTCATTTACCCATCTATTAACAAATCACTTTATGCAGGTATTTTGAAATTCCAATTAATGGCCCAATTTTACAACTGTGGCACTGAATCCCAAACACAGGGTCAAATTATACATTTTACATCATCTCTTCTGGTTCCTATAGAAAATCTTATTGCTAAAAAGACTTGGAACAAGCTATATCAGAACAAGGTGGCAGTGGAACAAGAGTGACTTAGTTTGGCTATTGCTTCAACAGAACAGACTAAGCCACAGGTTATCACACTGGCTCCTAGCACTTAACCTAGTTGGAGTGAAGCTCAAAGGAAATCATCTTTGCAAAATAACTTTGTATAGTAAAGCGTTAACAAATGTTAAGAACGCTCATTTGATGAGAAAGGGGAATCTAATAACACATTCTAAAAAGTAGAAAACAGACCAAAAAAAAAAAAAAAACCCTAACAAAGCCAGGAACTACACTACAGGGCAGAAATACTCCACTTGGATCCTGATGAAGTACTATAATTTAGATAATTAACTTGATTGGTGACAGCAAAACCACGTGGGTTAAAAGACTCTCTAACAGAACCACACCTACCACTTCATAAACAATTGGGACCACGACCTCACAGAGTGCTAAACATCTCCGCTGCTCCACCTTAAGAGCACAGTATCCTCCAGACTTCGTGGGATCACACGACCCAGTCGACCCTGTCAAACCTGTCAAAGGTAGGAGGAAAACTAGCTTCTCCCTTCTGCTGGATCTCTCCTTCCCTCCAACAAGTGCACTCGAGGACCGGTGCGCGCCAAGCTAAGAGCCTCCTTGGAGTGAAATTTCAAAGTATTTTGCAAACCAGCTCCCCGCTGGCTTCCTGGGACAGTGAGAAATGAAAACCTCTAGGCAGCCCCAAGGCTCACCATTTTCCATTTGTTGATAAGGACACACAGCATTGCTGTTAACCCCGACTCTCCAACCATCACACACCACCAGCCTCCGCTCTGCAAACTGTTCCATAAAAACAAGGAAGCTTTGGAAGCCTCAATTTTTGGGGAACTGGACACCAACCGATTCCACATCTAAAAGGCCTTTCAGTAGCAGGGAAGAAAGGTCTAAACTCGGGTAAAGTGTTCACCCATTCCCCTTGCAGGCAGTCCCCGCCCTTCCAGGAATTAGGCGCGCCTTGGCAGTATCTAGAGCGCGCAACACAAACCCTTCATGAGGAGCACAAACGCCCCAAGCCCCAAGCTGCTCACCCTCACGTGGTTCTCCACGGCCGCGCGGCCAGCCAGCTTCTTGGCCTCCTCGGCCTTGGACATTGTGGAGGGAGCCGGGCAAACGCTCCTGGAGTCCGGGCCGCTGGAGCCTGTGCCGCCAGCACTGCCGCTAGTCCCGGACTGTGCACGCCCCGGCAGCTGCACGTGGGAACCCGGGAGGGCCCAGCCGTTCCCGCCTCCGCCGGAGGCCGCGCCCCCGGCCCTCCCGGGCAGCGGGGCCAGGACCCGCCCGTAGAGGGTGCTGAAGGGCCCGGGGCGCTGCATCCCGACGCCTAGCAGCAACCTCTGCCGCGGTCCCGCCCCCGGCTCGTCAGGAAGTCTGGTAGCTTACGCACGCGGTCTACGCGCGCTGCTGCTCTGCCCTTCTGGGAAATGTAGTTTGGTGGCACCGGCGGCCGGTAGTCGTGTCCCGGCATGGACTACCAGCCCCACAATACCCCGCGTCCACGTGCGCAGATTGTTCGCGACCGGCTTGAGCGCGTTGGTGGCAAACCTCCCGGTAGGGGCTCCAAAGCCCACTATTTTCGTGTTTTTACACTGCGGTTCGGTGAATCCCATTATTTCCTTGTTGCTTTTACGGTGTGTGAGAACGTGGTCGTGGGCGAGACCTCTAAGCAGTGGTTCTGCCGAGGTCACGGCCTTCTCATCCCCCTAGATTCACTCACTGGGATACGCAGAAGTAACCCCTTCTAAACTACAGTCTAGACTTCCGCAGGCCCGAGACCACAAATGATTCGAAAGCCTCTGCCTTTCTGTGCGTGGCGGTGTTGGATGGTGTGGTTCGTCCAGATCGAGCACATTGAGTGTGCCCTTTAGACCTGGCAACACTTGGTGACTAAGGATTTTGACGTTAAAAGCTTCCTATTTCCTCTACCTTTACGTTTTCCTGCTGTATCGAGTAGTAAAGGGTGAGGAACTTTTACTGCCGCCATTTTACTGGAGAGGAAACTAATGCTGACCCCACCCTTACTGACCACCTGGAGATTCTAGAAATACATGGCCTTTGCTCTTCCCTCTGTCCGCTTTTAAACTCTTGTTCTTTAAACTCACTCCAGGCTTTCATCTTTTGCATGCGAAGCCCCAATAAGGGCCAGTGTTACTACTGCCCCTCATCATCTAAACTTTGTGTTGTGCCTACTCTGACTGCTATCTGTCCCTGGACCTCCTCCTCAACATATAGGAGGAAAAGTTGTTTGAGGCCTTGGTTTTAGGCCAAATTCAGAAATTACCACAAAATTCTGGCTAAGAATCACGACTTCTGTTATTGTTGGTCTGCAAAGATGAAAGTTCCTGGAGGACAGTCTTTCCCCACTCAGGCCTGTCAGCACACACTACCAAAAAGTTCATGGAGCAAGTGTTGCCCATGTTTTACCGCTCCAGCCCGACGTCCTTTGAGCCAATGGCTGTACCTGCCTGCTTGCCCCCTTCCTTGCACTGCCAGCTGCGTCTTGTCAGCTGAGTGCCACCTCCTCAGAGAAGCACGTCCGACTATCCTATTTAAATTGAGTTCTCTGCAAATCCTTTATCACTTTATCCGTGATTTATTTCCATCACAGAATTTTCTTTGGTCATTTGTTTACTTAGTTTTGTGCTTATCATGCATCCTCCATAGAGAAGGTCAGGCTGCTCCTGACATGTAAATGGTTCTCAACAAATATCTAAAGCAGGACTGAGTAACATACATTTCGTGCCTTAACCCCACACTTTAACATTCAGCCATACAGAATTTCTGTTAACTTATTAGCTGCGGGGTTTAGCTCAGTTGATAAAGTGTTTATTCTGTACACTCTGAGCCCGTGGGTTCAATCCCCAGCACCTCAAAAATGGGAGAAGGACCTGGAAGCCCACTCCTGAAACAATCTCAAAAAAAAAAAGAAGAAGAAGAAGAAATCAGCCATTGAAAACCATTATGAAGGTGACTGAGTCGGATCCAACTCAGTGACAATAACATGTTTTTGCACACACTATCCTTCTAACTCTGAGATGTTCTTCAAGACTCTACTATGTTACTTGTTACTTTGAAATCCTGAGCCACCTTCTAGTTGGGGTTCAAATCACCTTGTTGCCTATCATAGTCTTGCACTTGACTGTCTCACACAAGACAAGTCCCTTGATGGCAGAAACTATTCATCATAGAATGTAAACCACCTGTCTCAATATGTGGGGGCCTTTTTGTTTTCTCTTTCCTTTTCTCCATCTTAAGTTCATTTCTCCAATCCCAGTCCACTTTTAAGCCTTTTCTTTTGGTCTGATGATGATGTCCAGTGACTTTCATGACCTTTCTGAGATCCCACTGGTGGTTCTTAAGGCTCACGACTATGCTGATCTTTGGAATAGTTTGAGCATTGTATTCCTGTGACACTTTTCTTTTGCATAGGCACCATGCTAAATGCTTGGCAGGTATTCCCTCCACCCCTCCACCCCCCCCAAAAAAAAAAAGTTTTAATTGGAAGGAAAATGGTGTTGAAGGAAAGGAGACAGCACTGATTGCAGATTTAGACTGTCTGCCAACAGAGAAAAGAAAGGCATTTTATTGGTTTGTTGCAGTGGTCTGAGGTCTGGTTATTTTTGTTAGTCATGAGTATGGTATTTTTAAGAAATCTCTTTCTCATAGTTTAAGGAGATTTTTCCATGTAAGGTACAGATCAGTGGACACTTTGTCTTTGGAAACATCTTGGTATGACCCTGCATCTGTTTCTTTCTCCCTCTCTCCCACTCTCCCTCTCTCCCTCTCTCCCTTTCTCCCTCTCTCCCTCATAAAGGACAGGCACATTCCATACATTGTTGACAGAGGAAAGAAACTTAGTGGGTAACAGCTTTATAGATTAAAGGAATGAGAATTTATCCTCTTGTGTCCCCATAAAGGTCACTATTTCTATTTCCCCTTTCAAAGATTTCTTCCTCCTTGATCTTAAGGGGATGCCCAGAGGTGGTGCCCTGTCTTTCAGAACTGCTTTAGAGGTGGTTTGGGACAATTGACCCTACCTACCAGAGAAATAGAAATCCTTGGACACCTGATATAGTGGGAACAAGATTAGTGATGCAGGCTCTGCATCTGAGGTGGGTTGAAAACCACAGTCATACATCAGCTTGACTTAGAACTGGCAAGAGTCTGGAAGATACTAATTATCTCATTGGGGGACTGGCTTTCTTGAACAGGACTTTTACAGGTTCACAGGTATACTTACATGGCTCTGGGGAGTCCTATTATGACCACTCTGGAGGAAAGAAGACCCAAGGCTGTTGCTCAACTGCTGGTAGAGACTGTGTCCAGAGGTCCTGAGTCCAGTGGATCTTGCCTGCCTTGGTTTTGTCTCATGAGTCCCAGTAGAATCACCAAGATTTCTTTGCAAATATTATTACATTTAATCCTAAAAAAGAAGTGGATACTGTTAATCCCATTGTACAGATGGGGTACATAAGAACTTATTTCCCATGCTGCTTATAGGTGATTCTGGGATGCAAACCTTCAGTGACTCTAGAACCAAACCTTGCCCTGATAAAATCACCTAGATGGAAATTTATTGCCCCATCCCTACCCCAGATATAGCCCTGAACTTTGTGTAAACCATTCAGGTAATGCCTTTTCTTTTTAGTCATAAGTAATTGCAGTGAGTCTTAAGACAGAATGGTTAAGGGAAAAGAAAGAAAAGACTATAAATGAAGAAGTACCAAGTGAAGGGAAATGCACAGGTTTGGGATGTTGGACCACTTTCAGGTTCACACAAAAGTGACATTGATATACTTTTTCATCAATATACTTTTTAAATTTTTTTAGGACAGGGTTTCACTATGTGTCCCAGGTTGGCCTCGAACTCACAACTTTCCTTCCTCAGCCTCCTCAGTTCTGGGATTATAAGCATGTGCCACCATACCTGGCAACAATATGGAGAGAGAGAGAGAGAGAGAGAGAGAGAGAGAGAGAGAGAGAGAGAGAGAGGACATGTGTGTATGCACACGTGGTGCTAGGTATCAAACCCTGGGCCTTGCTCTTGCTAGGCAAACATTCTCCCAGGGAGCTACATCCCAACCTCAGTCTATTGTATGATCTTAATATCTACTAGAAAGCGTTTTTTAAAAATTCTGAACTAAGAACCACATAAGGTTCATTCTTCCCTCTTTCATGGAATCTAATGAAGTTGGAAGGATCCTGGGAGGCAGAGCCCACCATCCTGCACTGGTACCGCTAGTGAAAGGGAGGACCTGGGCCTCAAAGGCTTTAGGCACCTAGCCCACTGTGGTCTCCAGTGTGTACCAGTCTGAGAGGAAACAAAGGCAGGGAGTCACTTTGGCATGTCCCTTAATGCAAGGATGTTGGCCCCAGAGAGTTACACAGCCACCATCGTATGCCTTTCTGCCTTTCAGTGAAGCAGGATCAATAAAGTCTGTTGATCCATGTCTGCTTTTGCCACATCCATTCCTTCTCCCTTCTCCCTCTTACTTTCTTCGAAGTGTGATCCTTTGGAGATGATCCCCAGGGAAGACTGTGCAGAGCTCCAAAACAGATGATGGAATGGGTTAGAGGATCCTGTTAGAAATTAGAGTGATACTGGATCAAATGCACCTCAAGCTAGGGTTTGATTCATTCTAATTTTATTCAGAAGCTATACTCATTTATAAACACCTACTCAAGCTCACATGGTTTTTCCATTCTCACACCCTTAGAATGGTCTTTTGGAGCTTCAACATGTTGCCTGGTTTGCTTCCTCCTGTTTTCACAAGAGCAAGTTTATCATTTACTAGTAAATTTGACAGTTAAATCCTTAGAGAAGTATGGACCTTACTCATGGTGCTCTAGTGATCAAAATGAATCATGGTTAATTCATCAGCATTACTATTTTGCTGTGCACTTAATACTGGAAGGCAGCATAGTGCAGTCTGTTTACCAAAACCTAGTTTTTTGGGCTGGTTGGCCAAGGCCACATGGTTTCAAAAAAATAAAAATATGTATAGAACAATTCCTTGATGCTGAGGAAAACCATTTTTTGCTTAAGGATCAAGATGCATTTTGAAATCTTTACCCCGGTGGCTGTCAACTTGGATTGATTTTTGCCTCTCCCCTTATGGAAATATTTGGCAATATCTGGCGACATATGATTGGGTAAATGCTACGGCCATCTAATAGGCAGAGGCCATGGATGCTGCTAAACATCCTACACTGTATAGATAACCACACACACACATACAGAATTTTTCCACCCAAAGTAGTGCTAAGATTGAGAAACTGCCTTAAAGAATATTCCGTAGCTGGGCACGGTGGCACACGCCTGTAATCCCAGCAGCTTGGGAGGCAGAGGCAGGAGGATTACAAGTTCAAGACTAGAGGCAGTCTGTGTAATTTAGTGAGACCCTGTCGCAAAAATACTGAAAAAATGGGCTGGGGGTGCTGCTCAGTGGTCCGCACTTGCAGAGCATGCAAGCGCAAGGCCCTGGGTTCAACCTCCAGTACCACCAAAAAAAAAAAAAAAAAAAGAATATTCCATGGGGATTCATGGATGGCTCATATACCCCATGCGGCTTGTTTCCACTGCTTCATTCACACCTAGAACTCTTGTGTGATCAGCCTTCTCCAGACCTATCCTCCTGAGGCATTCCCCATTCCCAATACCACTGGCTGCATTGGCTGTTCCTTTTTGCCTAAAGTACCCATGGAAGCTCACCTCTTCTCTTTATCAAGGTTGTCATCCAGTTCTATAGATATTTTCCCCTTAGAAGGAGCTAGAAGACACTTCAGAACCATGTGGGTGGAGGAGGAAGATGATGAAGGAAATCGGACCTTGCCAGTCTGGTGTGGCTGGGGGACAGACATCCGTAAGAAGGTCAATCCTTCCCACACCATCAGGGGTTTCTAGAGCTGGATCACATTTTAACCATGGACTTCCCAAGGCTGGCTCCCATAACCTCATTCAGGTCTCTGCCCCTCAGGGTTGTCCCTCATTTATTAATAACATACTGAAGCCTCTTAGTGGATTAAAGAAAAACCTTTCCAAACAAAAGCTAAATTCTCTTCTCAAGACTTAGAGTTTGTTTTCCTTCCTCTTGCCTGATTAAACTGCACACCAAGGCTAGCTAGGAATGTGCTACACTCCCCCTTTCCAGAACACTCCCTAGTCCCAGCTATGGGAAAACTTACACCTGGACCAATGATAGCCAAAAGAACATGTAGTAGGAATTGGTCATAATAAAAAGCAGACATGGATCAGTAGAATTTATTTAATTGTTTGTTTTCCTTTAGATTCACAGGGCTGCAATGCTCATTAACCTTAAAAAAAGTAAGATTAATACCCAACTCTGGCATCTACATATCTGGGACCTGTATCCCTTTCCTTGCAAAAATTGCATAAAAGGAACACAGGGTGCATGGCAAGATGGTCACTAAGGATGTTTGATCTATGTCATGGATGAATACTAAATGTGTCCCCCAAAGGTCATGTGCTTTAACATTAGGTCCTCAGCTGGTGGATAGTTCACCAGTCATGGGACTTTGGGAGGCAGGGCTAGCTTTTGTGGGAATGGTCAGTGAGCGCAGGCCTAAAGGGTTTTTTATCCCCAAACTGTGGCCCAGACCTCACTGCCTCCTGCCTCAAGATGCCATGAGGTCAACTGCCATGGGCCTGCTGTCTGCCATTACCACACCTGATATGCCACCGTTATGGACTGATCCTCTGTGAGTTTCCAATCTTTTCCTTCATAAGTTTGTTTAGGTTGGCTTTTCTGCTATAGCAGTGACAGCTGTGTAATACAGAAAATTAGTACAGGAGAGAGGGGTCATTGCTGTTCAGAAACCTAACTGTATGTTTCTTAGGCCTTTTGAACTGGTTTGTGGGACATTGCTAGAGAAGTTTGGAGATGTGGATGAGAGAAGCCCTGGAGGGATTGAAGGATAGTTCTAGTGAGAGTAAGGAAGGCCAGAACACCACTACAGATAGAAATGTGGACAGGGCCCACAGGGTTTGACAGAAAAATGAGGATTCTATTGGGCAATGGATTAGAGATTATTCTTGCACATTCTGGCAAAAAGTTTGTTTCTGCTCTTTTGCTAAAGACTTGAATGATGCTGAATTTAAAAATAATGAACTAATTAACGTGATGGAAGGAATAGCATGAGTATGATGAGATATTAGGAGTGTGGCATGGTTGTTGCTTGCTTTTAGCCCGATTTATGAGGAAAATATATATCAAAAAGCACAGAAAAAAAGATCTGAAAAATGTTCAGTTTAAAGAAAAAAAAGCCACTGTGGTAAGGGCTTTTCTAAAGTTACTACAAACAAGGCTAGTGTGGTTCAGGAAAGGAAACTATAATTGTTAAAGAGAAAAGCACTATTAAAGAGAGCAATAAAGATGGCCTGGAGGCAGAGAAGGAGTTGCCAGATCCCTCCCATCTAAGGCCCCAAAGTATGAAACAAAAAATTCACTTGAAAAGGGAGTGTCTGAAAAAGTAAATGTTTCCCAGAGGCACTGTGTTGTCTCAGCCTGGGCACACACAGGGCAGTACTGCTACTATAGTTTAAAATGGTGAAGCTAACTCTTGGGCCAGCAGCAAAACTTGGCATCATCCACATAGTGCTGGTTTCTCAAGCATAAAGAAAGCAAGAGTTAGGGGTTATGGAGGCTGCCACCAAGGGTTCAGAAGTTAGTCTGCAAGGCTACCCAATATGTACCAGGGTTGGGTGCCCTGAGGAGATCCCCTGAAAAGTTGATATATGAAGTTTTGCAGATGGAGCCTAAGCAGCAATGGAGACCCAGGATTTTGAAGATGCCAGCAATGTGAAGTATCTGCTAAGGAAAGCTGTTGGCAAAAAGTGGAGCCAGCCTATAAGGGCCATGTGTGCTGTAAATGACAGAGCCAGAGAGGTGGAGTTTCCCAAGCCTATTTAAGCCCAGCAGATGCCAGATGCCAGATGATGTCCACATGTGCCAGATGCCAGACTTAAACCAACAAAGTTTTTCCAGCAGGATACTGGTGTTGCTATGGACTGATAGTTCCTTTCTTTGCCCCTAGTCCTCCATTTTGGAATGAGAATGCTCACTCTGTGTCATTATATGTTGGAAGCATGGAACCTGTCTTTTGTTTTGCAGGTACACAGCTAAGTTTGCCTTGAGTCTCAGTGGAAACTTTGGACTTAGACTTTTAAACATGATTGACACTGTTAAAACTTTGGGGTCTCTTAAAGTTGGACTAAATGCATTTTGAATTAAGAGATGGCCATGGACCTTTGGGGGCCAGAGGCAGGATGTCATTGTTTGAATATTAAATGTCCCCCAAAGGTCATGTGCTTTAAAATCCAGTCCCCAGCTGGTGGAGGTAATGGAACTTTGGGATTGGAATCTGGCTTTACAGAAGTGCCACTGAGGATGGGTCTTTAGGAGTTTTTTCCCTGGACCCCCCAGCCCAGGCCTCTCTGCCTCCTGTCTCACATTGCTGTGAGGTCATCTGCCATGGCTCTCCTGTCCAATACCACCATGCTTGCCCCTGCTGCCATTATGGACTGATCCTCTAACTATGAACTTCCAATAAGTCTCTCCCTCCATGAGTTTGTTTTAGTTGGTTTTTCTTTTTCCTGCCTCAGCGATGACAATAAGCCTTCCAAGCTGGCTTACTAATAAAGCTCTTAATTCCCCTGTCATTCTGTCTCTTGAGTCATTGGCTGTATTGGGCAGCAGTAGAATGAGACCTTTTCTGGGTTATAGTACCACTGCCCCAATCTTCAGCCTTAAATTTCTCCTCACCCTTGTTATATCATCCTATTTGCTGTCCTCTTGCTATCTAATCTTTTTCTTTGCTTATTGCCTGTATTTC
The DNA here is from genome assembly GCA_007922755.1 of Pedetes capensis. Taxonomy (NCBI): domain Eukaryota; kingdom Metazoa; phylum Chordata; class Mammalia; order Rodentia; family Pedetidae; genus Pedetes; species Pedetes capensis. The sequence continues at coordinate 28,355 of VMDO01014214.1, read as the reverse complement.
CTCTTATAAAATATAAGTGGAAAATGTACCTTTTTTGTTCACTCCTGGATCCCAGGATTTGCAGGATGAACGTATATGGTATACCAGCACTTAGCTCCTTTCCCTCAGCCTACCCTTCTCCACATTCACCCCTACTTGACCTGAGTCAAGATACTGAACGTCCTCCTACTTTTATTAGCTTGCATGTAGTTTAAATGTTTAATAATTTTATCAAGAAACTCCAATAAAAAATGAACCAAGATAACTCCATCCCAAATGTTTCTCCTGATTTGCTAGAGTAGTTTGCTATATATGAAGCGCACACACCATAGACTCTATTGGATTCTCTGAACAGTGTCACTTATGTCTTTTACAACACCTGTTTCCTTGCTGGCCTCCTGACATGACATCTAGCCAGAATGTGGAGTGGAGGGGCTCTGGTAGAAGCTACTGGGCCAGAGCCAGCTATGCATACAGTTCAAGCAGGAAAGAAACAGATCCAATGGCAGCTACCTTTGTTCTCTCCACTGGAAAAGCATATGGCTGGACACAAAGCCCTACTGATAGAAAAGGATGCTCCAGGAAAGGAGCACTGATTTTATTATTAAAAGGAGGATAAAAGCTAAATAAGTTGATTTCTTGGGATGTTTCTCCTAAGTTATTTAGAAAATCTAGGTTCTCTCAGACTTCAGTTTTGATGTCCACTTCCCACTATTTCACAGATTTTTTTTATGACCTACAGTTGATTAACAGCTGTGTTAGAGAAGAGTCTAAAGGTTTAATGCTATGAAAGAAAAAACTCTGTGAAACTTTTTAAGGATGATAAGGCAAACTATTCAGAGGCAGCCATAGCAATAGGTATACAGACCTTTGCAATAGTCTTAGAATGGGAAAAAGAGATTGGGCTTGACTTTGACAATATAGACAAATGGGGATTTGTAACTGTATTAGACTTTTGTGTTGCTGGGACAGATACTTGAGAGAAATAACTTAAGGGGGTAAAGATTTATTTTAGCTCATGATTTCAGGGATTTCAGTCCATTATAGTGGAGAGGGTATAGTGGTACAGAATAGCTAACATCATGGTATCCAGGAAAGAGAAAGAGAGAGGCTGGGAAGAGGGAGAGAGGGAATATGAATGCCAGCACTCTACTTTCCCAGAGGCAGCCTACATACCTTAGGGAGACACTGACTCAAAATAAAAAATAAAATATGGACAGAGAGTGCAGCCCAGTGGTAGAGCACTTGCAAAGTATGTGTGAGGTCTTGTATTCAGCTCCCAAGTATTGCAAAAATAGTAGTAGTAGTAGTAGTAGTAGTAGTAGTAGTAGTAGTAGTAGTAAGTGTCATGAAAGTAGGAGAGTGACTATTTGGGGGAGAAAGGGGACACAAGTGAGGGGGAGGGACAATAAGAAAGGGTTTCCTCTCATAGGTAAAATCTATATTTAAATATAAATGTATATATATATACACACATATACATATATACACACATATATATGTACACATACACAAGACATGCAAGCAGAAGGGGGACCATTTATGAGGAGGAAGCAGATCATGGGGGGACATGAGAGGGTTATGCGGAGTGAGCATGAGCAATGTACAATGATATGCATTTATGGAAATATAATGAAATCCATTAATGTGTATACTAACTAAATAAAAATCATAAAAAATATATAACAGAGTGAAAAAATGAGTGGGTCTAAAAGTCTAACTCCATAAAAGGCACCACTAGAATAATTTGAACAAACAATTTCATTTGAGATGGTTGCTAAAGTTAGCCACTGGGTGGACTAAAGATTTCTTAGGTCATGTACAGATTTTGGTTTGACATGATGTATCCAATACTTTGTCAACTTACCTGTAGAAGCTATTAGTTGTGACATTCTAATTATAGTATTATCCTACCAAGCAAACGAGGTAGGCAAAAACAAGGAAAAATTAAAATAGGTGAGAGTTTTAGGATATTAGAAAAGTCTTGATCCATGATCACAAGAAAGCTGTCCATGTCTAGGATACCATCTGCTTGTGAAGAGAAACCTTCCTAGTCAGCTTTACCAAAAAGTCTCCACACAGATGTATAGTTCCAAGAGTCTGGTAAGGAGCCCTTTTGAGTTGTGAGATATAGACCCAAGGTTCCAGGCCCAAAAGTTTGCTACAGTGTGGAGTCCAAGAGAAGTCCTTCTCTGATGTCATTTACAGAAGACCTGATTTCTGGGCTCGAGATCATGAAGGGCTTGATTGTCCTTAGTGAATCATGAAAAGCTTCGTCTACCTGATGAAAATCCACTTTGGCATAAAGCCTTGTAGCATTTAGTCATATCAGAGTTTAGGAAAGCCAAAGATACATAAAGTTTTATTATAAGGGGCATACGCCTCTCAGTGCCTAGTTCGTAAGGAGTCAACTTATGATTTCCAGTGGGAATGGATGTGATTGCCATCAATCTATAATACTTTTGACCAAAGCAATTCAGTTGATTTAGTCAGCTTTGCCTAATGCTATTGTATTTGTAATACTTATATTTAACTGTTTTTTTAACACTTTACAATTAAGGCATCCCTAACAGAGGCCAGTCGCTTTTTCATTGCACCAATGGAGTTATGTGCTCTCTCACAGCATAAATTGAACCCTGGATTCAAAAACCTAAAAGATCCAGAGTTCAATGCAAAAAGAGCAATATCCAGTTCTAGAGGAACTTAAATCCTTGGAGCTCCATAGGAAAGATAGCTTCAAAAGGGGTCAGTGGAGCCTTCCATTCTGTGTTCCTCAAAGGATCTCAGAATCTCACATCAATTACTTTGAGCTCTATCTGGGTTGTCAAAATTTCTAAAAGAAAAAGAAGGAGATGGGAGAGAAAGAGGAGGGGGAGGAAGAAGAGGAAAGGAAGAAAGGAAGGAAGGAAAGGAAGGAAGGAAGAAAGGAAGAAAGAATAGAAAGAGAAAGAAGAAAGAAAGAGAACGAAAGAAAGAAAAAAGAGAGAAATATTTAGTTTTGTAGATGTCAGTTAGTTTTATTGGTGATTCCAGAATCCACCAGCAGCCCACTTGAAAAGTGATTCAGGATGCTCCATACCACCATATATGCAGACTGTATTTATAGCCACAAGAAGGAAGTGACATACAGAAAATGGAAGCAAGGGACAGAGAGTACCCAATTGATTAAACATGGGCATTTGCCTTATGTGAATCTGGTTTGAATAATGCTTACTACGGTTCATGGCAACTCAGCTCCTGTGATTGGCTGACAGCTGGCTGCTTGTTATAGGAGTACGGTACACGGTATTTACACATTAAGTTAGATTATAGTTCATTATGCAGGGAAAAACACAGATCAATTTTAAAATAGGTATGGAGGCAAGTATTTAGGTCAAATTTAATTCAATTTAACAGTGGATAAATTAGAAAATCTCAGACCCTTGGGGATGATCCAGCCCAGTGGTTTTCAATGTCGGCTCCATGTCAGAATCAATAGGCTATTTCTAAAACTTCACTCCACAGTTCTACCATGAGAAATCCTTGATATGATTCTTCTAGGGTAGAATTCTAGCTTTGAGATTTTTTGAAAAGATACAGAGATGATTCTATTGTATATCTATGGTTGAGAATTACTGATTTTGCTCAACCTTCTCATTTTACAGATGAGGAAACAGGATTAGAGAAGTTAAGAGATCAACCTAAAGTGACATGAATAGCTATATCAGATATGTAAGTACAACTATTGCAGGGGTTTTCCTCTTGAAAAACTTTTCTTCTTAATGTACACACTGAACTGATTTAAAGACATGGTCTACTGCCTTCCACCCAAGCACCAGGGTCTGCAGGAGGTGGCTCTTTAAGATTACAACTATGGGCTCAGTGTTCCATATGCAGAAAACCCAGACAGGAGGAAGAGAAGGAAGAGGAAATTCAAGAAAGCTAATGACTACAGAAACTGGGAGACCAAAAGAGTAAGTCACTGCAGCCATTGCAGTCCTTAATACCCACCTGGCCCCTCCATTCACATGAGTTCAGAAGCCATGGAACTTACCCGTGTTCACCATATCTTTCATTTTCCCTCTTCCTGGGCTCATACTAGGGTTGCACTTCCTCCCCTCTGTGGTTCCCTGAGGCTGTGTGACTAGAACCACCCAGGGAGTTGAGAGTGGACTGTGCCACCTTCTCAAGGGCACATTTACTTGCTGAGACCATTTGAAGAACTCTTTCCCCTGTGACACAGGGACCAGCAATGTCTCAAGCAGTGCTGTCCCGTTAGCCTGGGTTCCCGGTGACTGTGAAGAACAGAGCCCCTACCTGCCTACCTGTAACATGAGCAAGCCATAAAACCGTGTTGTGCTGCTGGAATTTTGGGAGTGGTTTACCACTGCAACATTCTCTAGTTATTCTGGTCAGTGCAGGTTGTTCAGAAGGAAGACTGTTGAGTAAAAGTGAGAGAAAGAGGGCCCTGGCCTTTCTTTTTTATTTCATATAAAAAACAGACTGAAAATACCTCTGCATATTTTTTAAAACTACAGTGGAAGCTTATTCAATACTCTATGGCTAAAGGCCTCTGTAACAAATCCCCTCAAAGATATGAGTCCAAGAATTCTCTTCAATTTTCTTCCAAAATTTAACACAATTATTGAGTCACCTGTTCTCTCACCTTACTGAAATCTTCTCTTCTTTATTCCCGTGGAGAACAAATGTCTTCTCTCTCCCTGCCTCTTTTTTTTTTCCTCAAGCTTCTCAGCCTGAAAATACTATGAATAGCAGAGAAGCATTGACAATTGTATCAGGAATAACACAGTGTTGGGTAGTGTTTAGTCTGTTGTACATTGGGTTGCTATGAGTCAGACCCAATTTGACAGCATGTAACAACAACAACAATAACAACAACAACAACAACAACAACAACAACAACAACAACAACTCAGCCTAAGCAGAGAGTTTTCATTCAGTCGCCTCATATAGTCATTCAACAAACATTTATGGAGCATTTACTATGTCCTGGATGTTGCTCCAGGTACTATGAATACAGCAATGAGCCACACAGACAAACCTCTGCTGTTTTGAAGCTTGCATCAAAGTCCAGATTTTCTGCCTCAGTTGGCATGGCTGAGGCATCTTCTTATGGAAACTATTCTGTTCCCTGAGCACCTCAAAGGTGGATGATGCTATTAAAAAGAATTTTCAGCTGGGCACGGTGGCACATGCCTGTAATCCCAGCAGCTCGGGAGACAGAGGCAGGAGGATAGCAAGTTCAAGAACAGAAGCAGTATGCATAATTTAGCAAGACATTGTCTCAAAAAAAAAAAAAGTTAAAAAAAAATGGGCTGAGGTTGCAGCTCAGTGACCCAGCACTTGCAAAGCATGCAGGCACAAGGTGCTGGGTTCAACCCCCAGTAAAAAAAAAAAAAAAAAAAGGTAAAGTATTACTGTCATACACATAAAAATGAACATGTTAATGTTTTATTTAACTCATAAATGAAACTGATGAGGCATTACGATCAGTTTAAGGGAGTAAAACATATCAAATTACTTGGAGTAAAGGAATGTTGCGATGAATGTACCATTGGACGCAAAACAAGCCTGCTCCATACTGGACAAGGAAATCTATTGAACCTCTGCTAGATGGAGCAGATTTTGTTTGTCTATGGATGAGAATTGTTTTGTATGGCTGTTGCTTATCTAAAATTTACTGAAAAATAACTTTCATAGGTCTACATCTGTACCACCCTGGCATTTGATCCTGTCTAATTTCAGAAGCTAAGCAGAGTTAGGCCTGGTTAGTCCTTAGATGGGAGACTGCCTAGGAATACTGGATACTATAGACTTGGGAGAAGGACCTGGCAGGCCACTCCCAAAACAATCAGCTGTTGAAAACCCTATGAATAGCATGTAAGCACTGACATAGTGAATAGCATGGTACTGTACTAGGTAGTGTTTCATTCTGTTGTACATAGGGTCACTATGAGTCGGACCTGACTTGATGGCACCTAACAACAACTTTCATAGAATTAGATAACCCAGCAGGGTGTCCTGCAGTCTAGACAATGCAGACTTGTTTAGAGAAGCACAAACTATTCTCTGCAATGCCAATTTCAAGATTCCCATGCCCCATATAGCACTAAAGTTACAGAGAGCTAGCACACGATTCACACACTCTACGGACTCTACTCAACGGCACCTAACAACAACAACAACAACATTAACATTTTGAGCAGGAGAATTTTTTATTGTAGGGGACTGCAGCAACCCTGGCGTTACCCACTAGATGGCAGTAGCACCCCAACACCGCTCAGTTGTGACCACCGAAGTCTCTCCAGACATTGCCAAATGTGTGTTGGGGGTGGGGGTGGCTGCCAAAATTGTCCCTAGTTGAGAACTACTAAGCTGTTCCCACAGTTACTCATAAATACTGTATCACCAATCCAATCTAAAAACTTTAAGAAACATAAGTAATCCTAGAATAATTATTTTCGTTCTCTGGAGACACTTCTCATTTTGCACTAATTACCTGACATACTCACACTTCTCTATCAGCAGCCACCATCCTAATACCCAATATTTGTCCTAGAAATCTTAGAATGCTGGAGTAGCTACACACTTACTTTCTCCCCAGCCCACAAAATGAAACACAAAAATAGCTGTCATTAGGAACTTGATTTTTTCCCCCAACATCTTTGCCCTTTCTTTTGCCTTCTTCCTCCCTCTGTGTCACCTGTGTCTCCCACTCTAAGTCCTCTGGGAAGAATCTCAGCCAAACCAATTCAACCTTTGACTTCTAGCAAGAACCACACTCTACAGAGCAACTCTGAAAAACTATTCATGAAAAAAACCACTTACTCTTATTATATGTTGAATGCTGATATTTTCTCCCCCACATGTCTGTTGGCTTGTGCTGTCGGCAGTTGCTTGTTGCAGTGATGCTGAAAGCTATGCCACGGGTATTTCAGATACCAGCAGGTCCATTCATGGTGGCCAGGTTTCAGCTGAGCTTCCAGACCAAGACAGATTAGGGAGAAGGACCTGGCAGCCCGCACCCGAAACAATTAGTCATTGAAAGCCCTACGAATAGCAGAGAAGCACTGTCCAATATAGTGCCAGAAAATGAGACCCCCAGGCTGGAAGGCATTCAAGAAACAGCGAGGGAAGAGCTGACTCCTCAAAGTAGAGTCAACCTCAATAATGGGAATGGAATAAAGCCCCTGGAACCTCCTTCTGCTGATGTGGCACAATTCAAGAGGAGAAGAAACATAGTGACTGCAACAATGGGCTCAAAAGTAAAAAGATCATGTGCACGGCATAGTACTGGGTAGTGTTTCATTCTGCTGTACTTAGGGTCGCAATGAGTTGGACTCAACTCAATAGCACTTAACCAAAAAAAAAAAAAAAAACAAAAAAACCCTGATACTTTCTATTCTTTTTTCACCCTGAAATGGTGATTGATACCTATGCTCTGGTTTGAATGTTTGTCCCCTATTTAATTGCTATTGAAAGAGCATTAAGAGATGGAATTTTTAAGAGAGCCCTCATTGTTGGAATAGGTTTATGTATAAAAGGTGAGTCTGCCTCTCTCTCTCTTGTCCTTCTGCTATCCACCATAGGGCAATGCAGCAAGAAAGCCCTAACACAATTCTGACCCCTTGATCTTAAACTTCCCAGCCTCCATAACTTTGAAAAATTAAATTTCTGTTCTTTTTTTCCCTAGTACTGAGGGGTTAAACCCAGGGCCTCACACATGCTAGGCAAGTGCTCTGCGAGGGAGCTGCACCTTCATCTCCTTTTTTTGTTTTTTGAGACAGGGTCTTGCTGAGTTGCACTGGCTACCTCTTGCCTTAAATTCATGATTCTCTGGCCTGAGCCTCTCAAGTTTCTGGAATTACAGGTATGTGCAACAGTGCCTAGCTAAATTTCTGTTCTTTATAAATAATCCAGTCTATGGTATTTTGTTATAGCAGTACAAAGCAGACTAAGATATCTAAGGAATTGATTTCACAAGCCCTAGTGGGTAGTGAACAGTGGTTTGAAATACACAACCTTAGGGTCTCCATAATGAAGAATCAGACAGGATGGAGGATTTATTAGTGAAGTTCACTATATAGTAAAGAGCAGAGAGTTGGAGGTGGGAGGAAGAAAAGCCCTCAGGCTTTGTTTGAAAGCAAGTCTCTCTCAGACCTGCTGTTGGGGCAGAGTCATATTTATGGCAGAAGGTCTGGGGAGAAGCCTTTGGCGGAGGAACCCAGAGCTTCTCTATTGGGTCTTCCTGCCTTCCTTTGCCCCCCTCCCTGCCCCCACCAAGGAAGAAGTGGCCAGTTTCAAGCCTCTTTTCCCTTCAGTTCTTACTGGCTTTGACTTTCCCAGGACAAGAAGCACCTTCCAGAGAGGTCTTCATATTATGAAATCTTCATTTCTAGGTGACAGAGAATGTGGCCAAAACTGGCCACAGGATTTCCTTGATTCCCAAAATCAAATAGTTCACAGCTCAGTTTAATCTAGATTTCAAAGGATATGTAGCTAGGTAGACTAGATAGATATATTAACAGGGTTAGCATTTAGCTTAGTTTGGTAGAGCACCGCTCTGTGCTCTCTGAGGTCCTGGGTTTGGTTCCCAGCACTTCAAAAATGGGAGAAGGATATGGCAGTCCATTCCTGAAGCAATCCTGTTTCAATCCCATTGAAAACCTTATGAGGATCACTATGAGTCGGACATGACTCAGTGGCACTTGACAGCAACAAAAGATATATTAACAGGCAAAAATGGAGGAAAGTACTGGAGTTAAAATGCAGGAAAAATGCAGTTAAAAACAACTCCTGTATTCAACTATGATAGATGATGTCACAGTGTGTATGCCCCAGTTTGAGTAAAACTAGAGGAAACACGCACCTGCTCTGACTTCACTCTTGTCTCTCTGCTCTTCTCACCCTTTGTTCTTTATCTCCTCTTTTCTCTTCTCTCTCCTCTCCAGTAACCACATGCTGTCTCTCACTCACTCTCTCTCACTCTCTCTCCCTCCGTCCTTCTCTGAGGTCCACCATCTTCTCTATCTATCCGAAGTACTTTTCCTTCTAAAAATCTTTTTTAGCTCTTCTGCTCCCTCTGGCTTTTCCTTCCCCTGTAGAACATCCTTATGCCATTTCACCTAGAGATCAGAGGTTTCTCCTAGTTCTTTTCCATGTTTATCTACACTCATCTGGGTGTCTCAGTTTTCTCTGGTAATTATTCCTTAAAGATATACTATCTTTCACAATAAATCTTGCCTCTATTTCCTACTATAACTTCTGTGTTGGATATAAATTCTTTTATACACTGGACACAAAGCTGCAGGTTTGCTGCCAGCTTTCCCAGACTTGTGTCCCTTGGTAACATCTCCATTTCAGCGAGGTCTCCTCTAGGTTGGCTCTAACTCCAATGGAGTTGCCCATTATGACCCCATGATGGCTGCCAGGACCATCAGCTGTGTGTCCCTCACCCACCAAATGAAGACCCCCGATTTCCTTTAATTAGACCTACTTAGGAAACGCATCCACTCAGAACCAACTGGGGTGATTGCAGTGGTGGATTTTCTTTAGTTTGAGCCCCAAATTCTCTAGGAGTTATAGTTCTCTTCATTGGAAGCCCATAGCCTGTGGAGGGGAGGTGTGCAGTAAAAGTTAAAGCCCTGTTACTGATAGGAAGGAAGAAATGGATGCTGGGAAGTCAAAAATACCATATGGCCGCTTGTGCATGGGAACACCCAAACTTTTAATCTCTTGCTTTGCATCTATTATGTTTAGTTTTATTATACTTGTGTTTTTACAGTAAGGTGATCCAAATTCTTTTCAAAAACACATGGAGTTATAAATATATTTTAAAATTAATAAAATATTCAAGTGTTTTGCATCTTCTGTGTATACAGCCACCATCTGCTAGTGTCAGGGACCAGGAGTTAGCAACGTGGTAAAAGAAAAATATAGCTAAACTAGAATATTTTTAGAGTTAGTTCTTGTTCTGGACATTTTACACAAAACAAGCCAAAGCTGGTTTGCAATACTATTCTAGTTAAATTCTATCACAACCTCTACCAGTTCCTTGCAAATGTCTGTATTTCCCTGACAATGACAGATTTAAGCAACCAATAGCAAGAACCACTTGCAATAAATGAATGAATAAATGTACAAATTCCAAGCCAGGATCATAGGGCCAGTCCTCTCTTTCACTATATCCCATTAATCACATTCTACGTGCACCATCTACCTCCTTTATCACCCTCAGACCCAGCCCTTTTCTTTTATTCGACACCATCTGCTTGGTACAGGTATCTGTGAATTCTAGATTACTGCCACAGCTTCTCTTCCTTACCCTGGTTTCAATTCTCTTCTACAGCCATCAGAGCAAATTTTTAAAAGCCAAATCTGATCACATTGTCTTTGTTTAAATCTTACAATGCACCTTATTGTTTTGGGGGTAAATTCAAAGCTTTTAAAATTTTATTTATTTATTTATTTATTTATTTATTTGCAGTTCTTAGGGGTTGAACGCAGGGCTTCACACATACTTTGCAAGTGCTTTACCACTGGCTGCACCCTCTGTCCATTTTTTATTTTTTTAATTTGGAGATAGAATTTTACTAAATTATGCAGATTGCCTCTGACCTCAAACTCCCAATCCTCCTGCCTGAGCCTCCGGAGTCCATGCCTGGCAATTCAAAGCTTCTTAACAAAGCATGCAGAGCCTTTCCATGAGCAGACCCCTTTCTTTTCCTTCAGTATAATTGCCCCCACCTAATACCCTAAACTCCAATCATAGCCAGCCACGTAAAGTTCCCTAATGCACCGTGTTCTGTTATGTCTTCATGTTTCTGCAACAGCTGATGCCTCCGTCTGTCTTCTCTGTCACCCTTATCCCCCAGCCTCCTTCATCTTCATGTAGCTAATTCCTACTCCTTTTCTACAACCCAGCCCAAGCCTCCTCTACTGAATAAACGGATCACAATACTACTTTTTATATGGATAAATACCTATGTATCTTTTTCTATCTCTTTATCTATAGATTTGCTTGCAGCCATACCACTGTGGCATCTGATCCTGTCAGATCTCGGAAGCTAAGCAGGGTCAGGCAGGCCTGGTTAGTCCTTGGATGGGAGACTGCCTGGGAACACCAGGTGCTGTAGGCTTGGGAGAAGGACCCACCAACCCACTCCCAAAAAATAATCAGCCATTGAAAACTCTGTCTATGGCAGAGAAGCATTAACAATACTGTTTCACCTGTTGTACATAGGGTCATTATGAGTTGGACACTGACTTGACAGCACCTAACAACACTTATGCTGATTTTTGACCACTAGAGGGCAAGCTCCTTGAGTTCAGAACCTAAAGCCTACATCTTATATCTGTCCACTTTGGGCTTTGCATTGGCACATGGTAAGCACATAGTATGTGGTTATTAGATAGGTGAATGGGTGGATGAGTAACAGATTAAGAAAAGATAGTGAAAATCCAATGCAACCTAGAAATTGTATGATTTTATCAAAACAACTGTTAAATTGAGTTAGAAGGACAAGTTTTTAGACTTATCTTTATCATAAAAGGTAGAGGCTGCTTGCATTTTTTGGCTCAGGATTCATTCTTTACATGACTCCAACATCTTGGTCCTATGGTCATATCTACTACTCACTTTGGTTTTCTGTTTCATTCTTATATGGATCCTTGTGATTATACTAGCCCATAAGGATAATCTAAAGTAATCTCTCAGCCTCAAGAAACTTAATTTAATCCCAGCTGCAAAACCTCTTTTGACATATAAGGTAATATTCAGAGATTCCAGACACTTGGCTATGGACATCTTTGGGGAGGCAGGAGTGTTATTTGGCCTACCACAGATAAACAAATAAAACTAAACTTAAACCTCACATTTTATACAAAAATGGATCACAGATTTAAGTTCAAAATATATAACTAAAAATTTTTGAGAAGACTACATAGGAGAAAATTTTCAGTATCTAGGGGTGGGTAAAGAGTTTTGTTATATTGTTGTTTGTTTATTTGTTTTGGCTTTTTGAGACAGGGTCTCATTATGTAACCTAGGCTGACCTGGAACTTGCTATGTAGTCCAGGCTGGCCTCTAACTCTCAATACTCCTGTCTCAGCTTCCCAAAGGCTGGGATTATAGGTGTGCACCATCATACCCAGCTAAATGAAGGGTCCTTAAACAGACACCAAGCATAATCTATAAGAGAAATATCAATAAATTAGACTTCATTAAAGTTAAAACTTTTGTTCTGGGAAGGACCTTGTTAATGTGGAAAAGATGAAAAGATAAGCTACAGACAAGAGAAAATAATTTACCACAAATCTGAAGAAGGACATATATCTAGAATACATAAGATCGTTCAAATCACAACAGTATAAACAACAATAACAGCAACAAAACCCCAAAACCCATCAAACCAATTGGAAATTAGAAAATGAGCAAATGGATAGCAAAAAAGCACATGAAAAGATGTCCAACATCACTAGCCCTCAAGAAATGCAAATTAAGACCATAATTAGATATCACCATATACCTATTAGGACAGCTAAAATAAAAATGGTGACAATATCAAAATGCTGGCCAGGATGTAGAGAAAGTATATCCCTCTTCCATAGCTGGTGGGAATGTAAGATGGTAAAGCCACTCCGGAAAGTAGTTTGGCAGTTTCTTTAAAATTAAAAAAAAAAAAAAGCCCTAAATGTCCAACTACATTATAACCCATTGATTGTACTCCTGGATATTTCCCCCCAGAAAAATGGAAACATCCACATGAAAATCTGTGCATGAATGTTCATAGAGGTTTTATTTATAATGGAACAAACTGAAAATAACTAAACTATCCTTTAAGTGGTGAATGGTTAAACAAATCGTGGTACACACATTTCATGAAACTCCACTCATTAATTATAATAATTCTTTTGTTGTTGTACTAGGAGGTCGAATCCAGGGTCTCATGCATACTAGGCAAACACTCCCCCACTGAACTGCACATTCAGCCCCTTTTTTATTTTTTTAATTGATTAATTTATTTTTGAGATAGGGTCTTGCTAGGTTTCACAGACTCCCTCTGACCTCCAACTCACAATCCTTCTGCCTCAGCCTCCCAAGTAGCTGGGATTACAGGAGTGCACAACTGGGCCCAGCTGTATGAAATAATGATACACAAAGCAACTTCAGTGAATCTCAAGGTCATCATGCTCAGTGAAAAAAGGCCAGTCTTACAGGCCATATTCTATATGACTCCACTTATACAATATTTTCAAAATGACATTATAGAGATGGAGAAATTACCAGTGTTTGGCAAAGTTTAGGATTATTAGAGGTGAGAGGTATGGGTGTGACTATGAAGAGTATCATGGAGAGATCTTTGTGGTGACGGAACAGTTCTGTATCCTGATTGTAGTAATAGTTACATGAATTTACACAGCCTATAAAATCACAGAGAAATCACATCAGTTTCCTGGTTTTGATATTGTACTGTAGTGGCATAATTACTTTTGCAACTTCCTTTGTATGTGTAATTATCACAAGGTAATGTGTTTTAACATACAATTTTATTGCATATAAACTACACTGCCAAGGGTGGAGTATATGCCTGTAACCCCAGCACTCAGAAGCCTGAGGCAAGAGGATGGTGAGTTCCAAGACAACCTGAGCTAGGAGACTCTGTCCCAAAACAAAACAAAACAAAACAACAACAACAAAAAAAAACAAACAAGCAATAAACACTGCAATGAAGTTACTATTTTTTCAAGTCATCTATTAAATGTATGACAAAATTCAGTGTCATAGCGTAAATTCCAACTTTGGAGCCAGAAAGAATTGAGCTTGAATTTCTGCCATTTACTTTCTTGTTTAATCTCAGAGAAATGTCTTAACCTTTCTGAAGATCCATTTTTGTCATCTATAAAACAGATATATTATCCATAGTGTAAGTTTGTTGTAAGGGGAAATAATCTGTGTAGTATCTTTAATTCATGTAAGCATTCAACAGATTTAATACTCTCCTTTACCTCATTGTGAGGCTTCTCATACAAAAATTCATAAACAATTTAAAAATATTCTTTGTCATGCTTATCTATTTTAACTGTTAGAAATATAGTCATAGCATGCGGACTGTCCCAAATGTTATTTTCTATAATTCTGTGTGAAGCGAATTCACCCAACACAGGAATTGTGGTTTATCAGGGAGCAATGCTAAGAGTTGCCACCAGACGGCAGGCCATCCTCTCATTGACTGACGAATTTGGTCACCAGAGATATATTTAGATTATGAAGTTTTTCTGTATTTCTTGCTGTGAAGAATTTCTGGAACAGCACAGTTTCTTTATATTCTCTGGCCCTGAGGTTTTGAAAATGATCTAATAATATACTTAAACTCAATTCAATGTTCTATCAAATATTTACCAAGTTCATATAATGAGCACTATACCAATGACTTGGGGCCGGAGCTATATGACATGTTCTGGTTGTAACATTTGCTCATAAGATGTATATGTGTTTGTTGTAAGATGTGTTCCTATTTAATTTACCTATATAAACTCGTATAACGTATTGCAAAAGTATTTCTTCTTCTCTGATACCCAACATCTACAACCTGACAGGAGCCTCAAGGAATAAGATTAAGTGGACAAAGGTAATTCAGTCGGACTTCAAATCAGCTGCTGAACTTCCTAAAAAAAAAAAAAAATCTCTGGTCATAGGGTGACCCATTTGTCTGAATTTTACTGTATTCTCAGTTTTAAATCTGAAAATCCTGCATCCTACAAACCCCTAGGAAACTGGGATGGTTGCTGACCACCCTGCCTAGAGATGGCCTCTCTCTTCCTCCCTGGCCAAGCAGATATAAGTATGGATTTCAGAACAACCTTCTTCTGTTTGGTCACTAAGGCTTCTTGTGATGAGGACAGCCAGCCAGGGCTCTATCCTTGCTGTCAGGAACCTAAAGCTGCACTTTGAATCATGGAATAACATCCATAAGCAAATCTGAGTCACCAAGGCATGGAAAACCCCAGTGATGAGATAAAGAATAACTTTCTGGGGGAGGAGGAACTTTCATTTGGGTTGTCAGAAAGCCACTCTGAGGAAGTACCATTTGAGCTGATCCCCAAATGAAATGAAAAAGGCAGATATCCAAAGTTCTTGTTAGGGAAAGCATTATAGGCAAAGGGAATCATAAGCTCCAAGGCTAGAAATAAATAGAAATTTAAAGTGTTATTGGAACCAAAAAGTGCTTGTTATGAATAGAGCTGAGTAAAAAGGGGAGGAAAGATGGGAGGTGAGTCTATCCTGGTGGGAGGTGAGTCTGTTGGGGTGGGAGGTGAGCTTGACAGCAGCCGGTTCTTGTAAAGTCTTGTGGAACTTGTGGACCTGGGTCTTTTTCTTTAGTAAAGAGAAGTGGAGAGTCTTAAGAGGAAAAAGGACAGGATCTAGTTTGTGTTACAAAGCAATTATCCTGGCTGCTGCAGGCAGAGGTGGCAGGAGGGAACTAGAGTGGAGGCTGAGACACTACTCAGGAAGTTTCCATCATTTGAATCAAACTCAGTGCCAAACTAGCAAGAATCCCCACCCCATCATCTGAGGGTACAGGGCAAGATGCATATGAGGAAACCCCTCTCTGCCACCCACAACAGTCCCCAAACAAAAACCCACCCAAGTTTCTTATGTCCCATTTTATGGTTTGTTTACTCAGCCTAAACCCCACAGATTCTGTGGTATGGACGCAGGATTCCCCCAAAGAGAGACACCTGGTGTTTAAAACACTACTGTCCACGTCACCTTCCCCTGAAAGCTGGCAAAATAAGGAGAGATACTGCTGGCCTTCATTATCCCCAATGGATTGGTTCCAGGACCCCTCACAGACACCAAAATCCATAATGGCAGAGAATTTGCCTATTACCTACATACATATGACTTATACTGTAAATCACCTGGGATTACTGTGATGGTTGGTTTTCATTGTCAACTTGACTAAATGTAGAATCAGCTAGAAGACTGGTAAGGTACACCTCTGGGTGTGTCTAGAAGGCCCTTTTTAGAGAGAATTAACTGAGAGGGAAGATCTACCTAGAATGTGGCTGGCACCATCCCCATTGGCTAAGGACCTGGAGGGAATAAAAAGGAAAAAAGGAGAAAGCCAAGTGAGCACTGGTATTGCCTCATCTCTGCTTCCTGCCAGCCATGGAGAACCTCCTTAGCCACATGCTCCCGCCACTGTGGTGTTTTGCCTGATTGCTTGGGGCCAAGCAACCATGGACTGAAATCTCTAAAACTGTGAACCAAAATAAATATTTCACCTATTAAGTTGTTTATGTGACATGTTTTGATCACAGGGATGCAAAAGTAATGAACCCAATTATTTATGATACTATAATGTAAGTGCTATGTAAATAGTTGTTATATTGTTTAGGGAATAATGACAAGAAAAATTATTCACGTCCAGTGCAGATACAAATGTTTTTCTGAATATTTTGATTTGTAGTTGGTTGAGTTCTCAGATGTAGAACCTGTACAAACATATGGCTGATTGCATAGAAAAATGACACAAACACAAACCAGGTGCAGTGGTGCCTGCCTGGAATCCTAGAGATGTGGGAGGAAGAGGCAGGAGGATCTCAAGTTTGAGGCCAGAGGCAGCTTGTAAAACTTGGTGAGACTCTGTCTTAAGATGAAAAAATTAAAAGGGGGTTAAGGTTGCAGCTCAGTGGTAGAGGACTTGCAAAGTCTGTGTGAGGCCCTGGGTTCAACCCCATAGTACCACAAAAGAAAGGAAGGAAGGGAGGAAGGGAGGGAGGAAGGAAAGAAGGAAGGAAAGAAAGGAGGGAAGGAGGGAGAGAGGGAGAGAAGAAAGAAGGAAGGAAAGAAAGAAGAAAGGAAAAGGATGGAAAGGGAAGGGAAGAAGAAAAAAAGAAAAAGAAAAATGACAGAAACAGGAAAGCAATAAATACTTTTCAGTGCTCTTAACCTGAAATGCGCACTCACTGCCCCATCCCACTGGCTTTTCCCCTGTGTCCAAGCTGATGCTGGAGCTGACCAGAAAACTATTGGCAACTTCTGTAGTCTTTGAAATGAACAGGAATATGCATGTAGGAACAGAGAGCCTCCCCCAGCAGCGGCAGGGCCACACCTATGATGTGCAAGGTCACTGGGGGTCAGGTTCTAGAGAAGAGTAGACTGTGATGCTGGCAGCCCCAGACACAGGACACTGGTGGGAATTCTGGTGGCAAAGACAAGGACTCCAAGAAACAGTGATCTTTGGCATGTTCCTCAAAGGGTTTTATACCTGCTCTTCAGGGTATCTATCCCATTTCTACTTTGGATGGGACATAGGTATATAGGAAGTGATTCAATGCTGAAACCTGGGGGTAAGAGAAGAATTGGCCAGCAGGTGCTAATAGAAGCAGTCAGCTACACACATTGTCAGTCTTCAGTACTCTACCCTGCCAAGGCTGAGGCGTTCGTGAGTTACATAGTCTTCTTTCAGCATGAGGCATGACTGATAGTAGCCCACCAAATAAGTGCTTGAAATAAGCTAGGGGAATTCGCAAAGGTGGATCACCTAGCCAAGAAGGTTGTCCCATGGATGATCCCAGCCAGCAAAGCTAGGAACTCGGGAAAATAGAAAGACAGTGAGGCTGCCCTGTGGAACCCCGGAAATGACAGCCACACACAGCTTGAAAATCAATAATGGATATGCTGCAAAGACTATGCTAACTTTCCAAGATAAACAAAGATCAGGGCTGCATGACCAATTGCTTCAGTGCCAATGTGTTTGATCTGGCGGGAACCAGAGTGGGAACAGACATAGGCATCCCGTGATGATGACTCACAGTTCTGCTACTGGCATCACCTGAGGGTGGAGGCAGGGCAAGGTAGGCGAGCTGCCGTCTGACTGCCCTTGGGAGAACTTAAATCCAGTCTGGCCTAATGACGAGGCATCGCTGAGCAGCTGAGCATCGCTGAGCAGCCTGCTCTCTCCTCCAGCCTAAGTGGAGTGCAGTCATTTCACAACTAATACATAGGCCCTGAGGGAACTGGTTTAAATGTCTACTAGGATAAGCCTTCCCTTGTTGACTCCTTGATTAGCCTGATGTAAAGTTTGTATGAGAAGTACTGGATAAATATTTAAATCTTTGTGTATAGGTCACTGGCACATTCACCATGGTGGTAATTGATAACATCCTGTCATGGTCCTTTGCCGTTGTACTTGGTCACTGGTATATTTGTATGAACCACTCACTCAACAATGAGCTTCCTGAGGGCAAGGATGGTGTTAAGCATCCCCAGAACCCAGCACTTTGCCCGGCATATAATTGATATCCAATGTTTTGTTGTTGTTGTTGTTTTTGAATAAGACAATGACTACAGCCTGGTTCAGGATTTTTTGGTTTTTACCTTTATGTGGTTACCATGGACTGCTTCCAAATCCTGGAAGATTTTGTCCTCTCTTGTCTCTGAGTCAGAGACAGGATAAAGCCTTCTTAAGAAGAACAAATTCCAAAGCCTCCAAAGTGGATTCAAGACCAAGAATTTCCACATGAGGTTTGGGGCATGTGAGCCACAAGGTTGTACCTTTGTTCAGACCCTTTGGTCTTTTTCCTTTGCTACTCCAGCTGTAAACAAACTCTTCCTACTATACCTATGTCACAGCTAAAACAAGGTTGGAACATGAAAACTCAAAGTCAAGAATGACTAGACAATGATACCCAATACTTTGTACATGAAAACTCTTTTACCTAAGTAAAAGAAAAATCTTGCAAATCTCTGCCTGTTAGCAGTTGTTTTCTAGTATTTTATTGACTAAGAAAACTCAATGAAAAATTTATAAATTCTCCAATGTTTTAAAATGTCTTTTATTAACCATGCCATCTCTATATTCATTAGATATGTTTTGTCATAGGTATACATGTGACACTTCATCTGGTCAGCTTTTAGCCGAAATCTTGGTAATTCTGGGGCTTTCCAGAAGCATTGCAATAACTCTATGGCCCCTCGTGTCCGGGTGCTACATGCCAGGGAAAAGAAGGTTGTTTGACTTCATACTCAGGGGAGTATCCCATTTATATAGGATCCTAAGAAAACAATATTGCCACGGAGCTTCCTTTCATCTTCTGTCAACTCTTCCTTCTTCAATTTCAGTCCTCTGTGCCCCTATCCATCTAGAAAAACATTTCTCCAGGATCCCCCCCATCCATCCAAAATATTCTTAGGGGCTAGATGACAGCTCAAAGGCTTTTGACTTTGTCTGACAAAAGACAAAACTAAGTAAAACAAAAGGAGAGGACTTTCTCCTATATAAGTCTCACATTCTTAAAATAACCGAGAATGCCAACAAAGATGCTCATGAGAATTTTCTCCCTCTTCCACTTGTCTGCGATCTACTTTTTTTTTAACCCCAGTTTTGCCTCTATTTCAGATGTTACCTTTGACCTATTTTTAATGGTTTTCTTTCTCTTATGATGACACTTGATGTATTGGTCAAGGCTTAGCTTAAGAAAACAGAATCCACCCTAGATAGCTTACACAGAAAATATTTAATTAAGAGTAATTTAAAGTTTATACCACTGTCGGAATGATTAGAGTCTAGATTGTGCATTCAGAAACAACTCTTGAGTGTACATACCAAAGAAGTGGGCTACCAGGGACATTGCTACATGGGGAAGCTACAACTCTCTGTCCCCAGCTCTAATATTTTTGTGACAATCCACAGAGCAAGATAGGTGCCTCTAATACTGTCATCTTCCCCACTTAACACAGTTCTGAGTTCAAATGTCACCTGAGTGCTTATGATTGGCAGAATGGGAATCAGATTCAAAGCCCCAAATGCAAGGTTTCTTGGCTTTATAATCAGGAAATTGCACTAGAGGAGGCTGGAAGAGATGTGCAGGGAGCCAACCCACAGCATCCACCCCGCTTGCCATGCTTACCTTGATTTTACAAATGTGATCTGTGTGCCAACAGCATCAGCACCATTGAAGATCTTAGAAATGCAAGCTCTCGGAAATGCAAGCTCTCAGGCTCCATTTCTGCTTAATTAGAATCCACATTGAACAAGCTCACCAAGTGACTTGTATGACCCTCTAGGAGAAGCAATGGTCAAACTTGGCTTCACACCAGAATCACTGGGAAAGACTTTAAAACCACTAATGCTTGTTTCCCACCTCCTGAGAGTCTGATTTTATGGGTATGGAGCACAGTTGAAGCATCAGATGTAAAAGTCTAACATGCAGTACAGCTAGAGAACCACAATCCTAAGAAATGAGAGATGCATGCTTTGGGCTTTGTACTCTGGCCTCAGTGCTAAGTGATCAGCGTGCACTTACTTCACTATCTCACTGAGCCTGAATGCTGGTACCCTCTCTTAGCCTGATTCGTGCCTCAAACAATCACAGAGCCATGTCACTGGTCCAAGGATTTGCTATTTAGTTGGAGAGACCATGCAAACCAGTAAGGTACTAAAAAACTGAAGTTTCCAAGTTACTATGAGAAAAACATTTCAAGACAAGGGAGTTGCAAAATGGACTACACTCTTTTTCTAAGTCTCATGTTTAAACATTTTTTAATACACTATCTAGCACATTACATATGTAGATTAAAATGCCACAGAAGTGAATTGGGTATTGACAAAGTGCTGTTTCTTAATTTGTACAAATGCTTTCAAGACTTGTCATATTCATAAGAATGTGCACTGCACAATCAATTCAGACTTGGATTAGGACAAATTTTGATTATGTTGATACTCCTGGGTTTATGTCACAAGGCACAGTGAAGGTGTGGTCTATTCTAAAGCAGTTAAACCCTTGGTTTAGTGCCAAGACAGATCTATGTTATAACAAAAAATTCTAAACATAATGGCATCCAAGAAATACTCATTGGATCAAATATATGGTGTTGTGTGTTATGGAGTATGTTCATTCACACAGGGTCTTTTCTAGGGTGGATGCTCTCAGTACAATTGGGTTTTGTTGGTTTGGGTTACAACTAGATTTTTCATTCAAAGTTGTCCAGATCACACCTATGAGGATTGAGAGGTGCTGTCACATAGGTGAATAGTGTTGTCCATGTCCCCAAGTGTATGTGCATGTCCCTCTGTCTCTGGCATTTACATCATATGGCCTTCCATGGTCCATAATGAGGCCATTTTTCATCAGAGGATATAAAAGGGTTCTTTTTGTTTGTTTTTTTGGTGGTGCTGGGTATCAAACCTAGTGCCTCCTGTATGCTAAGCAGACATTCTACTACTGAGCTAAATCCAACTTCAATTTTGTTTTCTTCCAAGTACTGAGATGTTGAGCCTAGGATCTCACTCATGCTGGGCAAATGCTCTACCATTCATTTTGAGACAGTGTCTCACTGAGTTTCACAGGCTACCTCTGGTCTCAAACTCAATCCTGCCTCTACCTCCTGAGTCACTGGGGTTATAGGAGCGCACAATGGCACCTGGTTCAGATGATGTAGGGTTTAAGTGCCCAATTGAGGGTTTCCCTTTGGAAACATTATAAGTAGCCAGAATTAGAAATGTTAAAATTTCACAGTGGACTAAGATGCCTGAGCTAGTTTATTGGGTAAAATGAATAAGTAGTATGTTTCTAAAGACTAAATACTAAAAAGAAGGACAAGGTAGGATTTCAGAGTGGAAAAATTGGAAATGATTAAAATTTGGAGAATATTTAGTAGATGAAACCATAAGATAACTATAATAGTCTTCATGAATCTGAGGTCAAGAATTTAAGTAAACCACTGTGTTAAGTTAGCTGTGTGTCACTGTGGCAAAATCTCTGACAGACCAACTTAAGAGAGGGAAGATTTACTATGGCTCACAGTTCAGTGGATTTCAGTCCATGGTGACAGGGAGGCATGGTGGAACAGCTGAAAATAGGGCCTGTGACAAAGGATTTCACAGCATGTTGGACCAGGAACAGGGATCTTACCAGAACTAGTGATCCAGGTAAAATCCAAAGGCCCATCCCAGTGACCTACTTCTAAAGAGTATGTCCCACCTCCAGAAGTTCCTCAGCCTCCACCAACAGCACCACCACCTGGGGACCAATCATTTAAACACATGGCCTTTAAGAGACATTTTAGATTCAAACCTTAATAAGCACTATGACCAAGAATATTCATTTTGCCTTTATACAGTGAAATATTATTCAGTCATATAAAAGAATGAAATTCTGTCAATTGCAGCAACATGGATGAGCCTGGAAGACACTATGTTATGTGAAATAAGTAGCATGGCAAGGCAGATAATACATAGTCTAACTTAAATGTGGAAATTTAAAAAGTGGGTTAAAAAACCAGGCGGGGTGGCACATACCTGTAATCCCAGCGACTCAGGAGGAGGATGCAGGAGGATCTCAAGTTCGAGACCAGAGGCAGTCTGAATAACTTAGCAAGACCCTGTCTCAAAAAAAAAAAGTAAGAAAATGGGCTTAGGGTGCAGCTAGGTCAGTGGTCCAGCACTTGCAGAGCATGCAAGCGCAAGGCCCTGGGTCCAACCGTCAGTACCAAAAAAAAAAAAAAAAAAAAGTCTTAAAAAAAAGTAGAGAGTAGAATAATGGTTGCCAGAGGCTGGGAAGAGTGGAGGGGAAAGGTGGATGTAGAAAGGATGGTTATCAGGTGCAGCTGGATAGGAGGAATAACTTCTAATGTTCTATAGTACAGTAGGATAACTATGGCTTATGACAATGGTATATTTCAAAACATGTTGGAAAGAGGATTTTGAATATCTCTAATACAAAGAAATGGTAAATGTTTGAGGTGATAGATATGCCAGTTACCTTTATCTGATCATTACACATTGTATACATGTCCTGAAATATCACACTGCATCTCATAAATCTCATAAACGTCTACAGCCACGCCATCCAGTTATCCAATCTCATCAGATCTCGGAAGCTAAGCAGAGTCGGGCCTGCTTAGTACTTGGATGGGAAACTGTCTGGGAATACTGGGTGCTGTAGGCTTGGGAGAAGGACCTGACAGTCCACTCCCAAAACAATCAGCTATCAGAAACCCTATGAATAGCAGAGAGGCACTGACAGTGCTGGGCAGGGCACAGTGTCAGATAGTGTTTTGTTCTGTTGTACATAGGGTTGCTGTGAATCACACCTGACTCAACGGTGTCTAAAAACAGCAATCCCATAAATATGTACAATTATTGTAGTCTTGATAAACAATTTGATGTGTAAAAACAAGATAAATATTCCTTTAATGTGAAACTTTTTTTAATTTAAAAAGCATACTAAAAAAGTATTCTCTGTCCTCATCTGGACTCAGAGAGCTAGACACAGTCTATCCTGACTTCTGTACCAGCCACTTTTATCCAGTACACACTCACCCTGTAATTAATTAACTAGATAATTAATGAATAGGCAGTACACACTCTCCCTGTAATTAATTAATTAGCTGATTAGTTAATAGACAGGGCCTTTCTGTGTACTCCAAGCTGTCCTCGAACTTGCTATGTATCCCAGGCTGCCCTCGAACTTACCATCCTCCTGCCTCAGCCTCCAGAGTACTGGGATTACTGGGGTATGCCATCACAGCCACCTTCTATTGAGTTTTTTAATCATTAAACTTAAAGTTTCTAGTGTTTGAAGAATGAAAAAAAATCTTTGTAAAGGGACAAGGGAAAATTTAAAAATTTCATTTAAACCAAGGCTGACTTGACCAATTTTAGAGAAAGGCTATGTCTGCTTCACACCCTAACTTGGCTATACCAAGTGAAATATTTAGTTATAGCCTGGCCTCCATGGAAGTCAGATTTTGAAGAGGGGCGAGCAAGCAGCCTGAGAAAAAAAGTCATACCACATGGCTCAGGAGTCTGGCAGAGTGGGTTGATCTTCACAGCATACCTGGGGAGATGGGTAACTTTTGTATGTCATGTTGGCTAGGTCATTGTCCCCAGGTTTTGTCACCCTGAAGGGATATTTTCAATGAGATTAACATTTAAGGCAGTAGATGTTGAACAAACCAGATGAAGCACTATAATGTAGATGGGCCTCAGGCAATCAGTTGAAACACTTAAAAAGATGGAGGTCCTCAGAGGAAAAAAGAAATTCTGCTTCTAAGCCACCATTGGACTTGACACTGTAAAATCCACTCTTCCCTGGATTTGCAGATTTCAGACTTGCTAGCATCAATAATCATGTGAGATGGTTCCTTAAAATCTCTCTCACTATCTCTCTGCACACACATGTATATGTGCACGCACACGTGTGCGCGCACGCGCGCACACACACACACACATCCTATTAGTGCTGTTTCTCTGGAGAACTCTGACTAATACAAGAGACACCCTCCCTACTCCCAAGTCCAGCTCTTTCCATCATCCATATTCAGTGTGCCTGTGTTAAATCTTAGGCCCAGAGACACTGAAGAATGTAGTATAAAAGGGAAGCCAGGGCACAGTGGCTGTGCTCTGCCACTCTTCTAGGAGCAATTCCTCTGAAATGAGTGTCCCTGCTGGCCAGAGAGGAGGGGGCATGGTGCAGAGTCATCTGGAAGGAGTCCATGAAAGAGGGCAGGCAGTGAACAGGCAGTGGGGGGCAGAACCATGTGACCTGGAGCATGGGTCTGAATATGGAGGGCAAGTGTTCTCTTAGTGCTTCTGTTCCCCAAACTAGAAGGGGAAAAGAATTAGAACTACAACCTGGCCACACCTGGGAGCTATGGGATTGCATTTGTGAGCATCACAGGAATATTTGCAGAGGAAAAGCTTTAACAGTACATGCCTTTCTGTTAAATGCACTGAGAACTGAGTTTTATAATATTACTATGAATAAAACTTTATTTTGAGGTTATTTGTGAGTGGCTTTTGCACATGCTAGTTAGATTTGTTTATTGTTAAATTATTTGGACAATATACTGCTGCAGAAAAATAGGCTACCTACAAAATCATTTCAAAATTGACTGTATTATTAAGAAAAGTAGTTATGTTGTTGTGAAATTGGTTAGAAAAATAGAACCAGTTTCTTATAAACATATTCTCTCTTTTCCTCTTCCTCTGAGTTAAGCACAGTATTGTAACTTGGGGGGACTTCGTAGATACTTGAAAACAAATATGCTTATGAATTTTCAGGAGATGCCAAGATTAGAATGGATGGGGTTTCCCAAGCATTTTTAGTCCATAGAATCCTTTTTAAGAGGCATTTCATGGAACATATGAACTAGTGGTTACTCTTCCTTCAAAGGCAGAATATTATCCCCTGTTCCAAACATTCCTATTCTTTCTTCCTTTTTTTTTTTGTATCAGGGGTTGAACCCAGGGCCTCGCGCTTGCATGCTTTGCAAGTGCTGGACCACTGAGCTGCACCCCCAGTCCATTTTTTAATATTTTGAGACAGGGTCTCGCTAAGTTACGCAGACTGCCTCTGGTCTCAAACGCCATCCTCCTGCCTCCATCTCCCGGGCCACTGGGATTACAGGCCTGTACCACTGGGCCGGCTACCATTCTTATTCTTTTGGCTTACAGAACAAATCTCTTACTCTGACATGAGTGTTCCCCCACAGCTGTATCTCCCATAATTTCTACTCAGTGATGCACTCCAACAGCAAAATTCACCATTATTGGATCCCATATCTACCTTCCATTCATGAAAAGCTTTATTATAACACCTGAAGTCTTATATCTAAAAGTCCTATCCTGGTACATGTACACAAATGGTCTCCTGCATTTTAAAAAGAAATATGTACAGCTTCCAGGCTTGGTAAGGCCCTTACAGCTCTGAGAACCTTAATCTCAACTAAGCCCCAGGCATTATTGTTGTTGGGTGCTGTGGAGTCCGGTCCAACTCATAGTGACCCTGTGTATAACAGAACGAAACACTCACAACACTGTGCCATGCCCAGCACTACGTCAGTGCTTCTCTGCTGGTCATAGGGTTTTCAATGGCTGATTGTTTAGGGAGTGGGCTGCCAGTCCTTCTCCCATTTTGAGAATATTGGCGGTTGAACTCAGACCCTCACGGTGTGCAGAGCAAGCACTCTACCAACTGAGCTAACCCTCAGCCTAAAACTCAGTCATAGGAGCTGAATATTTATATCCAAGGTACTTCATAAATCTTCCCTCTTCTGGTTCTCATTGTTTATATGCATTTGCTATGTAGAGGACCAATTATAGATTCCTCCTTTAGCTATCCCAGAGAAGCAAAAAGAAAGAAAACAGAATACACATAAAAATGAACCAAAACAGAAAAACAAACGTCTCTGGTATCCTCGCGTAATTTGAAACACACCCAAATGCCTGAGCAGAATGGTATGGCATGGCCAGGACTTGTCCAGACTTTCAAGTGGCTGTGTGTGCTCTTCCACTTGCAATCTGTTATGTTGCTGTACTCCAAAAGTTTTCTTTTGAAGGGAAGATTCTCTCTCCCATCCATAGAGAACCTGTTGCTGGGGTTTATGTCTACTTTCTGGCCAGGTTGCTCAGTTACATGGCCAGCTCATTCAAGCTTAGGATGCACTTGGCCTTTTGACTGCAAAACAGTCTGAGGAATATGGGAAGCCAGAGCTATGTACAGAAACAGGCGCTCTTTTGCTTTTTTTTCAAGTCTAAGATTATGATTTTTCTATTAAATGGCATGGCCCCCCTCCAATTTAGCAAAGAGAGGTGGCCAAGAGAGGAAGAGACTCCCCCCAAGGCTCCACTTCAAGCCTCTGTCTGATTTCACTTGCCCAGCTTCTGCCTGTCTCCCAGCATAAACTAGAAACTAAAGGCCCGCCCTTCTCCAGCCCCACCCCAGAGCAGCCAGGCCAGAGCTGCGTCTGCCTCAGGCGGTTCAGGAAAACATCAGAGTCACTGCTCCTGTGTTTAGGGAAAGTGGGGCTGCAGGGTCAGATGACTGTCACCCTACTGAAAACCCAATTCCCAAGCCAATCAGGAAGCGTCTATTACCAGCACACATTTCCTGCTTTTGGAGATAGAAGGAAGCTGCTTTCCAAGTGAAAAGATTTCAGGAGCTGCTGACTGCCAGGAAAGGACAATATGAGAACATCTTCCCTGGAAGTTCAGCAGCAAAGGACAGCCTGGGTTCCCATGCACAGACCATAGGGGTAAACTTGGCAAACTGACAGCAGGCCAGCTCAGCCCTCTGCTGACCATTTGACTCTGGATGTGGTTGGCATAGGAAGGCATTGAAGCATGGGACACTGTGACCTTTGCTGAACTTCTCTTCCTGGATACTCTCTAAACTCAGCGTTAGAGAAGGGTGGAGCCTCCTTATTCTCAGTTCCAGAACAAGCCCAAGCAAACACTCTTCCTGCTAGTCATTCATTTATTCATCTGTCATTTATACTGTCAAATATTTACAGAGAGGCTATTAAGTACCAGGTGGTGCACAGGGGCCTGGAACCTCCATGTCATCGGCTCCCTTATCTTCCTGGAATAGGCTAAACCTTGAGCCACTGTGCTTTAGAACTGACAGCATGAATCAGTCACCATGCTGCCAAGGGGGAACCCATGTGCAGGACTTGTTGTTGTTCTCAGGTGCCATCAAGTCGAGTCCGACTCATAGCAACCCTATGTACAGCAGATCGAAACACTTGCCGATTCTGTGCCAGGCAAACGATCTTATTTATGTTTAAGCCCATTGTTGCAGACACTGTGTCAATCCATCTGGTGGAGGGTTTTCCTCTTTTGCATTGATCTGCCACTCTCCCAAACATGATGTCCTTCTCCAGGGATTGATCTCTCCTGACTACATGTCCGAAATATGTAAGACGCAGTCTGGCCATTCTTGCTTCCAAGGAGCACTGTGGTTGTACTTCTTCTAGGACAGATTTGTTGGTTCTTTTGGCAGTCCATGGTATATTCAATAGACGGCTCCAGCACCACAATTCAAAAGTATCAATTCTTTTTCTGTCTCTCTTTTTGAATGTCCAGCTATCACAACCATATGATGCCACTGAGAATACCATGGCATGAGTCAGACGCACCTTCGTCTTCAATGTGATATCTTTGCTTTTCAATACTCTAAAGAGATCTTTTGCCACAGCTTTTCCTAGAGCAATGCGTCTTTTGATTTCTTGACTGCTGCTTCCACGGGTGTTGATTATAGAACCAAGCAAAGCAAAATCTTGGACAACCTCGATCTTTTCTCCATTTATTGTGAAGTTGTGTGCTGACCCAGTCGTAAGGATTTTTGTTTTGTTGATGTTTAGTCGTAACCCATATTGAAGGCTATGATCTTTGATCTTCATCAGTAAATGTTTTAAATCCTCTTCACTTTCAGCAAGCAAAGTAGTGTCATCTGCATAATGCAGGTTGTTAATGAGTCTTCCTCCAATCTTGATGCCGCGTTCTTCCTCATAAAGTCCAGCTTCTCGGATTATTTGCTCAGTGTATAAATTGAAGAGATAGGGTGAAAGTATACAGCCCTGA
>VMDO01014213.1:0-55317 GCA_007922755.1 Pedetes capensis | reverse complement strand
TAGAACAATTACATGCGATTTCTAGTCCATTTATATTGACCTCATTCTTATCTTCCCTCCCCCCCCCTTTTATTATGATCTGACCTTTGAATAGGATTTTTCCTTCTTGTAATTTTGAGTCAGCTCCCTCATATGAGTGAGAACATGTGTTGTTTCTCTTTCTGATCTTGTGTTCATTCACTTAAAATAATTTTCTCTAATTCCATCCATTTTGCTGTGAATGACCCTATTTCATTTTTCTTGATTGCTGAATAGTATTCCATTGTGTGTATATACCATAGTTTTTTTATTCATTCTTCTGTTGGAGGGCACTTTGGTTGATTCCATATCTTTGCTATTGTGAAAAGCTCTGCATTGAACATGGAGGTGCAGGTGTCTCTGTGGTATAATGACCCATCTCCCTTTGGGTAAATTCCCAATAGTGTTATAGCTGGGTCATATGGTAGATCTATTTTTAGTTTTTTGAGGTACCTCCATATTGATTTCCATAGTGGTTGCACCAATTTACAGCTCCACCAACAATGTAATAGTGTTCCCTTTTCCCCGCAACCTCGCCAGCATTTGTTGTTTGTTTTATTGATCTTGGCCATTCTCACTGGTGTAAGGTGAAATCTCAGTGTTGTTTTGATTTGCATTTCCCTAATGACTAGGGATATTGAGCACTTTTTCATGTGTTTCATGGCTTTATGGACCTCTTCATTTGAGAACTGTCTACTCAGTTCCTTTGCCCATTTGTATATTGGGTTGTTTGGTTTTTGAGTTTTTTTTTTCTTGAGTTCCTTATAAATTCTAGTAATTAGACCTTTGTCAGATGTATAAAATGTGAAGATTTTTTCCCATTCTGTGGAGGTTTCCTTGACTCTGTTAATTGTTTCTTTTGCTGTGCAGAAGCTTCTTAATTTCATGTGGTCCCATTTATCTATTCTTGTTGTAATTTCTTGAGCAATTGGGGTCCTAAATACTTTTTTAAAGGGACAATGTCTTAAATATATACTTTCAAAGAAAACTAGGAGTCCTCACAAAAGAGGACTTTCAGAACAGGTTCAGAAAGTGACAAGAACGATGGGATAAATGTGTTTGAAGCCAGGGGGATTATTTTTTGTGGGGGGATTAATGGCAATGAGTCTTTTACTGCAATAATTATTTTTTTCAATTTAAACAGTCACCATAGTTTTTGATCACACCTTGTATGTACATCAAGCATTGCCAGAAACTGAGGGATCAGTAGCAAAATAATAATAGGAAACTTCAAAACCCCTACTTTCAATAGGTACAGATCTTTTAGTGAAACATGATCCACAAGGATAAATTAGGAAAAAGAACTTCAATGACTCCATAGACTAAACACAAACACATATGCAGAACATTCCATGCAATAGCAGCATAATATCCATTTTTCTCAAAAGTGTACATGGATCATTCTCTAGGACAGATCACTAGTTATATCATAAAACAATTCTTAACAAACATAAGAAGACTGAAATCATATCAAGTACTTTTTCTGAACACAATGGAATAAAACTAGAAATCAAGAAGAGAAAGAAAACTTGAAACTTCACAAAAATGTGGAAATTAAAAAACACACTTGTAAGCCAACCATGGTGGTTCACACTTGTAATCCCAGCACTCAAGAGGCTAAGGCAAGAGTTCAAGGCCAGCCTCGGTTACATGAGTTCCAAGCCAGCCTAAGTTACCAGGCAAGACTATGTCTTGGAAAAAACAAACAAACACCAACACCACCATCAACAATTCTTAGATGACCACCGGCTCAAATAAGAAGTCAAAAAAGAAATTAGAGACTACTTTAAGGCAAATGAAAATGAAACAGAACATACTAAAGCCCATACAATGAGTAAAATACTAATAACAGAGAATATCATAACAATAAACATGTACATTAAAAGATTAGGAAGTTTTCAGATAACAACCTAACTCAATACCTCAAGAAGGTAGAAAAAGGAGAACTAATTCATAATTATATTCTTAAAGGTAATAAATGTGCTCTATAAAAAATTGGAATGGACTCATTACATGGACTGACATTCTGATGATGCTAACACCAAGAATATTATGTCTCCTCTATTTACAAGCCTCTAGATGGCTTAAGTTTACACTGTGATCTTTGGTTTTGGTTGACAACAGCAATGTGAGTCTAGGTTGTACTTTGAACTGTGTTCCAGGAACAAAATTTTTGCAGAAAAATTATACACTACCTTGTTTTCTAAGTTTGGTTGTTTTTATGCTGACACTGTGATTCTTATGTGACCCTGGGATCTTCACAAATGTGGGACAATAAGAAGTTTGAAGATGGATAACTTGTGTTAGAGATGCAGGTACCATGCTCTGTTCATTATGCCACCTTTCCTGGTGTTCTCTGTTGGGCATATGGGTGAACATGATGTGGGATGAAAACAGAATCTTGGATAAACCACTTGCTAATGAAATTAATTAATGGTCCATTCTAACTCATTTCAGAGTTTCCTGGGGGTGAGGGATTCATATATGAGGGATTCATTTATGAACCAATAAGAAGTGGCTTCATAAAAATAAAGATAGGATTGTAGATTTTCAGCCTTTAAAACTGGATGACCTCCATCCTGGTTGACCTGAATTTTCAAATTCAGTGTGATAAGTTTAAATGCTTTGAAGAATGTCAGAGAACACCTAGTATTTTCTCTGTGTTCTCTTTGTTCATAGAAAGGGAAATTTTATTTTACTTCCCAGAAGGAGAAAAGATTGGAGTAAATACTTTCAGTTCTGCTCTGCACTCTTGCATTTCTCTTTCTGCATTTAGAATCCAGGAACTACTGGGCACAGGGACACAAGCCTTTAATCCCTGTGACTCAGGAGGCAGATGTAGGAGGATTGTAGGATTAAGGACAGAGGCTGCCTCCATAATTTAGCAAAACCTTGTCTCAAGATAAAAACTATAAAATGGGCTGGGGGTGCAGCCAAGTGGTAGAGCACTGGCAAAGCAATATGAGGCCCTGGGATCAACCCCCGAGTATTGTCCAAAAAAAAAAAAAAATCCAGGAATCTCACTGGGTTTTAAAGAACATCTAAATCAGGGTTTCAAACCTGCAAAAAAAATGGGTTCAGGTCTGGGTGTAGGTTTAATATGTTAAAATTTAGAAGGTTCAGTTTTAGTCTGGGTTCAGTTTTAAATCCTATGTGTAGATAATAGGGCTTCAAACCAAGCCCAAATGTGAACCCTGAACCTTTTCAGTTCAATAACTTTTAAGATTTTTTTCTGGCCACTGTGGTGGCCAGCAACTCAGGAGCTGTAGGCAAGAGGATCACAGATTGAAAGCCAAATGCAGCCTGTACAACTTAGCAAGTCCCTGTCTCGAATAAAAAATTAAAAAGGGTCATTGCCAGAGCATTTGCAAAGGTTGTGCAAGGCCCCAGGTTCAACACCCAAAGACCACATCAAAAATAAACAAACAAAATAAAGTAAAATTTTTGAATTTTGTTGTTGTTTTTAGGTGCTGCCAAGTCGGATCCGACTCATAGTCACCCTCATAGGGTTCTGAATTTTAACCCAGTGAAAAATTGGATTCAGATTTAGCTTTAATATTTAGTGTGTGTGTGTTTGTGTGTGTGTATGTGTGTGTGTGTGTGTGTGTGTGTCATTAGCTATTTTGTTATATATAAAAATTGGAAAAAACATGAAAAATATTTTGTTCATCTATCTATACACAGAATTAAAATTTTGAATTCAAACACAAACTGAACCTAAACCCTCTACATTTTAACATGTTGAACCTGCACCTGACCCTGAACTCAGTTTTCTGAGGGCATGAAGCTCTGATCTAATTTGCTTCAAACTGGAATCAGTTCTTGGTATCACTTTCCATCTAATATAAAGTCATTAATTAGATTCTCTACTTTCTCTCCTTATGCACTGAAACTGTGGTCCTACTCTCCTACCTGGGACAGAGAACCAGTGGCCCTGTTTTGGATTTAGATCATTGAAACTCCTGTATTTAAAGATTATAGGTACATCTTGGAAATACATTCGTTATATAGATATTCTTGGTTTTTGCTTTTATTATGCTGGAACTCAAGAGGCAAGGAAAGGGGTATTTTAGTCACTTATTTCCAACTTCAACAAATGCAGTTCTATAATTAAAGCTTCAGAGATTCCAAATAAAAATTAGGTATGCAATAATATTTTCACATAGAAACACACCCCCGTAGATCAGCTTTGTCTTCTATGAAGCCATGGAGAGAGAGCAAGAGAAGACTTAAGCGAAAACTGCTGTAAGGTAAGAGGGTGAGTAGGGAAACCTCAATTTTAGATCTAGCCAGTACTGCAGCCTTGTCCTAGCTGGGCCAGCCTTGGAGGGAGGTGTGTGGGCTAGCTGTAGAATTAATTGAATTTCACAACTTGCCTTGTATTCCTGCTGTCACAAAGTGCCTTGGAAGGAGGAAGGCATCACAGGAGGCCAATACAATGGCAGGACCAAGGCTGGGCA
The DNA here is from genome assembly GCA_007922755.1 of Pedetes capensis. Lineage (NCBI taxonomy): Eukaryota > Metazoa > Chordata > Mammalia > Rodentia > Pedetidae > Pedetes > Pedetes capensis. Next base: position 50,839 of record VMDO01014213.1, on the reverse strand, counting down.
CTGCTGTGAGCCTTTCTTTATACAACTTCTGCCTCAAAATAGCTTGCCTGTTAGCACCCCAGCCGAGAGCCCCTACAGTCTAGAAAGGCAGAAGTGTGCCGTCTCTAAGATACAGGCTGGCCTTCTGCTCCGAGATGAAGCCCTGGCATGCAGCAGCCCTTCCTCCTAAGAGCCCCAGAGCCCTCACATATAAAGGAGATATTCTGGCTATATGAATTTTAATTCCTTTCCAGCTGTGACATGTATTCATCTAAGCATCTGCGAATCAACTCCAGGTCTTCTTCAGCATGAGTCCCCCAGTCCCAATAATGTGCAGAATCTGTACATACTTAGGGCCAATCTTCCTGCCTCACTCCTCACTTAGATATTAACCAAGGGCAGAGCACGGCTCTGCACCAGACACCTAGCAAGTCTTTAAATAGGTTACCATATGCAATCTTCACAAAAAAACTATAAGAGATGAATGATGAGTCTCATTGCACTAATAAGGAAAGAACAGCTTAAAGGATTTAGGAGACTTGACCAATGCCAAGAAATTGGTAAGAAAAACAGCGAGAATTTAAAGTGTACAACCGCAAATCCAGGGGCTGTGTGCGCAGAACTATTCTGCTCACACAAAACCTGAAATGCTTCCATGCCCATTTCCTCTGCCTTGGAGCTGCCTTTCTCAGTACGTGGCATAACATCATTACTAAATACATGTTTATTAATGAATGGCTGTCTAAGTGAATGTATGATTTATTGGGTTAAAAACATTAGCGCTTTTGATCAGTGAGCAGAGGCATTATTGCTAACGTTTCCTGCTGACAAATTCTGACTTCTTCAAATATTTCTATGAATACTTCTGTACAACCTTCATTTATTCATGTATGCATGCATTCAAAAAATGGCACCTATAAGACACCAGGCACCATGCCAGGGGGTGGTCCAAAGAAGAAATACATCCTGAATACATAGCACATACTGTCTTGTGGGAGGACAGCCTAAATGAAATGAATATGCAGTTATAACAAGGATATGTGCTGGGAGATAAAGTTGCCTCAGGAGCTGAGGATGTGTTCTGGGGAGTCGAGGCATGCTTTCCTGTGTGTGTGCTGGTTCCACTGAGATTTTCAGTACAAATCTTAGCCAAGTGAGGTAGGCTGAGAGTTAATCTCCCTGGGCAGCAGGCAGCTTTGGAAAGGGGCATTGGAAGGAAGAAGTGTGATGTACAGCAGGAACAGAAAGAAGGCTGTGGAGGCTGAGATGAACCTGAGAGGCTGCCAAAGTCCACACCTCACTGGGGAAAGAAAGAGTTGGCTGTCTAAGACTCCTACCTGCAAGACTTCCTCTTGACGTCCTTCAAGCATCCTTCCTCTGGGCAGCTCCTTCTTTTGGAAACCAATCACTTCATTTGTGGTCTGTACCTCACCCCTACCATCCTCAAGGATTTCAGGATTCTCCTATCTTTAAAAAGGAAGAAAATAATCTCATTAATGCCCATGTTCCCTTAATATCTGACACACTGCCTCTCCTTTTTATAGATAACATTCTTTTGAAGTTTTCTCCATAAGCAGTTTCTCACCTCCCATTTTCTACTTCCCCTCCTCTCTAAATGTGTGTCTCTGTCACACAAACAGGCACAGGTACACTTTTAAAAACTGGGAAATATGGCACAGATTTAGAAAAAGCAACAATCAGTTAGATCTCAGAAGCTAAGCAGGGTTGGACCCAGTTAGTACTTGGATGGGCGACTGCCTGGGAACACCAGGTGCTGTAGGCTTGGGAGAAGGACCTGGCAATCCACTCCCAAAAACCAATCTGCCATTGAAAACCCTATGAATAGCAGAGAAGCACTGACAATACTGTTTCACCTGTTGTACTTAGGGATGCTATGAGTTGGACATTGACTCAATGGTACCTAACAACAACTAGAATAAAAATTCAGTTAAGCTCTGTTGACGCCTCAGAAGCCCTCCTTCTGTCCTTCCTTCACAATCCCAATTCTCTCTCTCTCTCTCTCTCTCTCTCTCTCTCAACTTACGCATTATTCTTAATTTTACTTGTGCACTTTCTTACTTTGCTTTATAGTTTTGTCACCTATGTATATACCCTTACACACTATTTCTTAGTTTTCCTGGTACATAAACATAGGCATGAGGTATAACATTGTATCTAGCTTCATTCTATAAGCATCATGTTTGTGAGATTTATCCATGTTATTACTCAAAGCTATAATTTATATAATTAACACATTTTTGTTGATGAAAATCTTCATTATATGAACATGCTTTTTTAACAAATCTACTTTTGATGGGCATTGGATTGTTTCTGGTTTGGAGCTCTTATACATAATGCTGATCTGAACATCCTTGCATATGTCTACTGGTACATACCTATAGATATTTGTCTTGGATGTAACTAGGTATATGAGTGAGGAATTTAGACTTTATATATCTTTAAATTTAATAGATAATGAAAAATGTTTTCCATAATATTTATACCAACTTACTCTCCCACTCTGGGAGGAGGATGTGGTAGTCCACTCCTGAAGCAATTCCAAAACAATCAACCACTTTGCAGCTTGTTTTTGTTTTGTTGTTATTGGTGGTGGTGGTGGTGTTTTTGACTTTGTAATAGTTTCTTCTAGAAACAAACGTTTAATTTTAATGTAGTGCATTTTTCAATATTTTTCTTTAGGCTTACATAGATTTGTAAATTGTTTTAAAACTCTTTTCCTACACTAATATAAGGAGGTTATTGTCATATGTTATCTTCTAGAAGTGTTATGGTCTTGAAATTTATATGGAGATTTGCAGCCCCTCTGAAATTTATTTTTGTGTTACATGTGAGATACAGTTCAAATTTATTTTTTGTCCATTTTGATACTCAATTGACCTAGCATCCTTTATTGAAAATCCCTATCTTTCCTACTGCTCTGTAGATCATCCTTTGCTTAAACTAAGGGAGCCTTTACAAGTAGGTATGAATCTGGGCTGTTCATTAGTTCTTTGGTCTACTTGTATGATTTTATTATTATACATTAATATTTAATACATTATGATACATTGTATATTATTGTTTATTGCATTCATTCTGAATTTATGTATGATATTTTGTGCAAGATTCCTTATAAATACCTTTTATCAGATCAAAGCAATTCTCTTCTAGTTTATAAGGACATCAAAGATGAATGAGTGTTAAATCTTATCAACATCTTTCCATTTTTTGCAATGATCCTACAATTTTTCTTCCTTAGTCTGTTGGTGTGATAAATCACATTATTTGATTTTCTAATGTTAAAACCAATAATATCACCTGGAATTAACGTAGCATGGTATGAAGTTTCATATTTCTAATATACATTATGTGTTGTGTTTGCAAAACTGTTTGACTCACTGAATCTTTCTTTGGGGGTGAAATTGTTCTTTCTTTTTTATATGCATAAAGTATTTGTCAAATTGTGATATTCAAGTTATTCCAGACACACAAAATAGAGTAATAATTTTATGTTTCTATTTAGATGACAAATTTGTTTTATTCTGAATCTCAAAGAGAAAGCTTTCAGCTTTTACCATTATTTCCTCCTAAATATTGGTCAAATTTTCCTAAGACATTCTATTTGGTATGAACTTTCCCTTTTGTTGTTGTTGTTGTTGTTAGGTGCCATCGAGTTGGTATCCGAATCATAGCGACCCTCTGTACAACAGGGGAAACACTATTGTCAGTGCTTCTCTGCTGTTCATAGGGTTTTCAATAGCAGATTGACTTTTGGGAGGGGGTTGCCGGGTCCTTCTCCCAAGCCTACAGCTGCTAGTGTTACCAGGCAGTCTCCCATCCAGGTACTAACCAGGTCCAACCCTGCTTAGCTTTCTGAGATCTGACGGGATTAGATGCCACAGGGCTACAGCTGCAGGTGTTTTAAATTACATATTTACCTTTCTTAACATGTAGAAGACTCCATTTCCTCCTTTCATCAGTTTTAATGTTTTTTTAGGTATGTATTTCGTTTGCATTTTAAAATATATTATCATAATCAGTTAGCATGTATTCTTGTTATGTCTCTACTACCTTTCATGCTGATAGTACTGATTCCTTTCATTTCTCAAAGTGAATACTTGAGCCTCCATTTTTTTCTTCTTGTCTTGATCTTAGCAATTTTATTAGTCTTTTCAAGGAATAATATTTAATCTGTAAGCCTCTCCCTATATCTTTTCCATTTCATTTACTTCCACTCTTCATGGTTTTCTTCTCTAAGCTTTCTGCATGTTTTAACTTTTTTTACTTTTACAACTTCTTGAAATGGATATTTAAATCACTAACTTTTCAATTTTCATTCTTTTATAATATTCACATTTAATGTTACAAAATTCTCTTTTATTGTGTGTTTATTTGCATTCTGTTTTGATATAGAGTAGTTACACTATCATTCAGCCCCCAAATTTTTCTGATTATATTTGATATCTATTTTTGATATGTGGCATTTAGAACATGCTTCATAATTTTTAGAGAAGTGAGAATTTCTTAGTTACCTTTTTTTATTATTGAGTTTTAGCTTAATATCACTGTGGTCAATGAAATTCCTCTGTAGAATTCCAATCCCTTGAAATTTGTTGAGTTTCCTTTACGGCCCAGCACGTGGACAATGTTGGTAAGTGTCTTAGGCATTCTTAACAATAATGTTTACTCTATTTATTAGAGACAGTGTTCTATGTATTACCTATATTGTTACATTTCTAGTCATTTTGTTCAACTCTTTGTTCAATATCCTTACTGGTTATTTTGTCTGTTTCTTTTGTTAGTTACTGAAAACTTCCAAATATGACCCGGATTAGTCTATTTCTCTTTACTTCTATCAGTCATTGCATTAATTTCAAAACTCTGGTATTTGGAGCATACACATTTGAATGGATAACTGAGCTTGTAGTAGCATGGATATCTTCAGACCTGATTGTGTATTTGAACTCCAGTTTTGTACTCACTCAACTATTCACTCAATAATTCTACTTGACAGTCTGATGGACATTAAATAGTAGATATCCAAAATTCATTTTCCATCTTAAATTTACTCTTTCTCCTGATTTTCCTCTTTCAATAAATAACACTCAAACCATAAACTGAGAAATACTTCATGATTTCCCTCTTTCCCTGAAGTTTTACATCTGTACCATGACCTGCAAAGCAAGATATGATGTAAACTTCACTTTCTGATTTTTTTCATGGACTATATTCTTCTGCATTACTTCTTTCAACTTCCTATGTCTTTTCCAACACAGAATATTTGCACATGCTCTTGTTTATACTTCAACTTCTCTTCTTCATGTTCTTCAAGGATGTTATTCCTTTTTCTTAAAAATATCCTTAGAATGCACTGTTTTGATCACTTGTCCACTTAAACATCCCATTCTCTTGACTGTTCCCACTATTGTCATCACATCTTGCAATTATTCTTCTGTCTTTTTCTTAGTCTCCCCCAGTCAAAAATATCTCCTTAAAAGAGTTACTTTTTAAAGTTTCAGCATTATAATTCATAGTGCCTTCTTTTGATCTGAAAATTAACTGTTAGGTATATGGCAGTAAAGCTTGATCAAGATTGAAGACACATTTTGTAGTCTTCTTCAAATTTACGTCAAGTACATGGAAAGGATGTTTTTGCTTAGATGAAAGCATAGAGCTGAGGGGGGGAGACAAAAGAAAAAGAAAGAAAAAGGTAAAGGATGAAAAATCAGTGACAACTTTGATAATGTTGAGTCTTCAAGAGAGATAGAGATAGAACTATCTCTGCAAAAGAATGGATAACAAAGAAAATAGAGAGCAATTGCTATTTCTTTTCTCAGTACTGGAAGGCTGAACTCAGGGCCTCACACTTGCTAGGCAAGCGCTCCACAACTGAACTACACTATCAGTGCCTTTTTCAAATTTTTATTCTGAGACAGATTCTTGCTAAATCGCACAGGTTGTCTCTGGCTTTGAATTCATAACACTCCTACCTCAACCTCCCAAGTAGCTGGAATTATAGGTATATGCCACTGTGCCTAGCATGTGTGTGTGTGTGTGTGTGTGTGTGTGTGTGTGTGTGTTTGTGAAAGTGAGAGAGAGATGCTGGAGGTTGAACATAGGGCCTTCAGCATGCTACGCAAGCACTCTACCACTGAGCCATAGATATAGCGTGATTCCTACATTTTTTATGTAAAAAGGTATCAATGGCTCCAAGTTGTCAGAGCTTTGATTAAATGTAATGTCAATGAATGATGTTACCATGTTTGATTCCCAGGCCCTTCTATCTCTTCCAATATATCACTTTCTAAGACAGCACTGGCATCTCATTAGATGAGAAGGATTAGAGCAAGGGAAAAAGAAAGACAAGGCAGGGAGGGAGCAAGGTTGATGTAGGCCTGAGCCAGAAGGGAACATAGGTCAATGTATTATATGTCAATGTATTAGTGAAATAGATCATGGAATATTGGAGCAAGTGTGAATTATATAGATGATAACTCAACAGCACCTGATAACAGCCTACATAGCATATAGATATAGATATAGATATATGCTATATATAGATAGATATAGCATATATATGCATATATATATATATATTATATATATATATTATATATATATGTATATATATATATACACACACACACACATATATGCTGTGTAGTCTGTAAAGACTTAAGGGTCATCTTCTGGAGACATCGGACATCTATGTTGTTGTTGTTAGGTGCTGTGGAGTCAGGTCTGACTTATAGTGACCCTCATAAGTTTTTCAATAGCTGATTGTTTTAGGAGTGGTTTTGAAAGTGGACTGTCATTTTTCTCCTATTTTTGCAGTGCCGGGGATCAATCTGGGGTTCTCAGAAAGTATGGAGCAGCACTCTACCAACTGAGCTAAGTCCTCAGCCCATTGGACATCTATAGCACACAAAATAGTGTGAGGCACACAACAGAGCCTTTATAAATTTCAGTTCATGGAGAAAGTAATTTATTTGGTTGGTTTTTAATTAAATCTGAATTTTCACAGCCAGTATGGTGAGCAGAATAATGGACCCTCAGAGATACTTACGTACTAATTCCTCAACTTGTGAATATATTGCCTTACACCGTAAATGGGGCTTTTTATTTGAAAATGAGTTAAGATTCTTGAGATAGGAGTACAGTTCTGGATTATCTGAGTGGTCCATTATAATCACAAGAACTTTTACAATCAAGAGGCAGCAAGGTTAAACTGGGAGATTTGAAAGTACTAGTCAGCTGGCTTTGAAGGCAGAGAAAAAGACCATGAGCCAAAGGATGCAAGAACTATCTAGAAGCTGGAAAAGCAAGGAAAAGGATTCTCCTCTAGGGCCTCCAGAAAGAACACAGCCTGCTTTGACATTGCATAGCAGCTTCAACTCTGTAAGACTCATAGGCCTTCTGATCTCTAAACCTGAAAGAAAATGTTTGTGCTGTTTCAAGTCACTAAGTTTGTGGTAATTTATTGTAAAAGCAAAAGCAATTTAATATATCTGCATACCCAGGAATGTAAGCTGATGTATATTTTTCATGCTTTGAAATTACAAGCAATAACTTCTTTGCAGGGAACAATTTCCAAGTGTCCATGTTTCTGGATGCTTATGAGGGCTGTGCCTTTGAAAACAACATAGGCAAATATTTGCACATAAATTTAGATGTTTAAATGAAGAAAGACTGGAAAATATAGTTCTACACAGACTGTTACTTACCTTGAATCACATAGTCAGGCATTGCTAAATTAGCTGTAGAACCCAAGTTCTCCATTCATTTTTTTATTGGCTTTTATCTTCTGAACCAGAGTATATCATTCTAAATCAACCAAACACAGTTCCTTTTGAAAACAATATTTCACTTCTTTATGGAATTGTTGGTTTAGAATTTATGTTATAGAGTAAAACAATCATTACAAAGTGAAGTCCATGGGATGGAGAAATTCCTACTCATTTGTTCAATCATTCATATAATTTGTAATTCATTTATATACACATTCATTCATTAAGTAATTATTAAGTACCTAAGTTGTGCCAGATACTGCTATAGAGATTGCAGAGTGTTGACTAGAATAGTCAAGAGTTCTATTTTCATAGAATTTTCATTCTAGAAGGAAAGATAGACAACAAAGACTCAAAATAAATAACAAACCTTCTAGTGGTGATAATGGTCTTATTGTGATAGAGAGTACTAGAAGCTTTGAGTGATCATCAGAGGCAAAGAGGATACTATTTAAATTTATGTCTGAATAAATAGAAGAACCAACCCACAGGAAAGAGCATCCAGAGTAGAGGAAACAACAGGTGCTACAGCAGAGCTATATGATCACGTGAATTTAATTTACATTATAGAATGGAATTCACTAAGCCAAACAGACAGATATGAAACATGGTTTTGACCTGGGTGTGGTACTACACACCCGCTTTCCCAGCTACTTGGGAGTCTGAGGCAGAGGATCAGGAGTTTGAGGCCAGAGACAGCCTATACAACTTATTGAGACTGTCTCAAAGTAAGAAAATTAAAAAGCAAAGTGCTGCAAGTACATTTCTGCAGTACCTCATTTGCCTAGTATGAGCAAGGCCCTGGGTTCAACCCCTAATACAGCAAATAAATAAATAAATAAATAACATGATTTTGTTGCAAATTGGATATGTCATCCAATTTGTCCATGTGCTATCAAGTCATGCCTGACTCTTAGCGTCACTTATAGGGTTTTCAATGGCTGATTGTTTCAGGATTGCCTTGGGAATAGATTGCCACATCCTTCTTCCATTTTTGCGGTGCTGGGAATCGAACTTGGGAGTTCAGAGACTGCAAAGTGGCGCTCTACCAAATGAGCTAAATCCCAGCCCTCATCAAATTTACTTACCTGAATAAGTCACTTATCTGAGACTTAACCATGTTATCTCTAAAATGAGGTAATCAAATATGCACCATTGAATTGTGATAAAGACTAAATAAAATATATAGTATTTGTGGAAGTGCTTAGCACGGAGTGAAAAGATCAACACATTTTAGACTCTTTTCCTTTGAAAGAGAAGTCACGTGATGCTTGCTCTGAAATTCTTCATTCCAAAAGTACCCTCCTAAAAGATTCAAAGGGATAGAGGGAAGTGGAGTCAGAGGAAAATACCCTGGGGGGGGAATCACAGTCTATTGGTACCTGAGAGAAAAGATTGAATGGTGAGATGAGGTGATAATCTGTCCTGGCTGAGATCACATGTGCACTCAAAGAGAGAACTTTGAGATGAAAATGAACAGAGAATAATGGATTGTGCTGATCAGGTTGTGAGTATCATTGAATAAAAATATATAATTTGGACATCATCCAACTCTAATTTATTAGTTTAAAAAAAGGTCTTTGATGATTTTCCTGAATTAGGTAATTAAAAATGTCTTTGCCCAGTGAGAGATCATGATTGACAATGACCATCTCTTAAGTCTACAGCTGTTCAACGGTGTGTTTCCTTTATTCTAACCTTTGCACTTATAATGAATGAATTGTCATCACCCTGTGCAATTATCTGAGCATAGCCTTTTGTATATGGCAATGCCCTCTGAGCCTCTCTGGGACAGTAAACATTGAGCCCTCCCTGATGAGCAGGCTGGGGTCAGCCACAGCAAAGCAGGGGCTAATGGCTCCATACAGAGAGCTCAGAATGTTGCCTGTCAAACACCATCAGGAGGCACAGTCACAAGGCTGACCCCAGGAGACTAGCAACTATCCCTAGGAGGGAAGCCCAGAGCAGTTCCCTAGAGGGACCAGAGAAACCCACACTCCAAGGAGGAAAATGGGAGTGCTATTAAACATCTGTTATGTGCCAGATCCTCCACAGGGAATAATCAGGAATTCAAAATTCAGCAAGAAATTCTATCTTCCCTTTAAGTTCCAATTTCTCCATCTCACAATCCCTGTCCAACCAGCATAATTTATCTTCAACCCTCTCACTGAAACTGACCTGCCTGATGCCAGAAGGTCTACATCTCAGACTCCTTGAAGGACTAGTCCTTGACCTTATCAACATCTTCCTGTCTCTTGAATAATATGATAAGCAGAATACAAGGTTCTGGCCATTGGTTCTCACTTCTGTATTAGTCTCCATTTCTAGGTCTTTGCCATTCCCTAACCCTCATATAGGTTGGTCTCCTAAAACTAATCCTGAGTCTCTTCTATTCCCTCTTTGTATGTTTCTCCTGACAATCCAGACATGACCATGAAATCAGCTGCCAATCAAATATGGAACACTCTTTCTGGTAGAAATGTTTATGCCACCTCAAAATTCAGACATGCATAGGTTATAAATAGATTTTATCTCTTGACAACTCAGAGTAACCAAAAGGACACTCGTATCAGCTCTGCAACCTGAACCTACTTTGCAACCTAGACACAGATGTTACTCAGGGAATTATAATGTATCTAGAGACACTTTATCTAAATCTCTAACTTACTTCCAAACACCTTAGCAGTGTTACAATTTGAATCAGCCCAAATCCTGATCCTATGATAAGGAAACGCACAGCTATCTAACATCTCAACTGGCATCTCCTGGCCTTTTGATTCTTTAAGATCACATAGAATCTTCATTCCATAGTTGGTGAATTTTTGGCTTTCATAGAGACAGTTTTCAGATGCATAAGAGACTGAGATGCTCATGAATCTGCTTTTGGCTTCTACTGATAGTATATAATTCCTGAATTATTCCCTCTTTTGATAAATATTATTTCTAGTTCCATAACATGTCATCATGAGAAACATCCCTTATATTTCTCTCTCTTTCTCTCTCCCTCTCTCCATCTCTGCCTTTCTCTCCTTATTTCTTAGATGTGGACTTCATTGACTCTTATATCTGTGTAATAAACTTTGTGTAACTTATATATAGATGGGAATGGGGAGATTAAAATGGGTTTTAACCTAGCAACAATGCAAAATAATACACATCTTTATTCTTACATTTCCTTCTCTTGAGGATTTCTTATCCAGATGAAATGTCATATACCAGTGTCTGCAAGATTCTCCCCACTAGGTACAACTATAATTCTTAGAAATAAAGCAAGAGATGGCCAAAAGAGCCCTAAAAAGTAGAAAGAGAAAAGCAACCTAATGGCAGAGTACCTTAGGTCCCTCTTCCCCACCCCACAAATGAGAGCAATCCCGCCCAACATTTTCCAAACCCCAGCCTAGGATCTTCCCCTGCTGGATTGAAGCCCAGTCCCTTTGACACACGAGGACAGATGACAGCACTGGCTACTAATTTCTGGCTTACTATTGGGCATGGATGAGTACTGAGTACCTGACAATGGGGCACAGGGTGACTATGTAAACTTATTAATTGAGTGCTATGTGTGCTACAAGCTGCCAATTATAGTTACACATAGGACTAGCACCAAAAAGTAGCAGTGAAGTCATACGGTTTACCTAGCTTCACCAAAGGATATATTGCTAAATGTATAGATCAGTACTATTTCAAGAGCAGTGAATAATTATTTAGCCAATTAGCTAGGACATGTTAGGATACTGTTTCACTTAATGCAAGATAGCCACTGCAAAGAAAGCTTTCAAATAATGTAGTAGGGCAAGGTCATTCATTGCATGGACCATGCACCCCTTTCCTTAGCCATCATGAAGCTTACTCAATGGGGCCATGAGTAGAGTGGCAATGGTGGCATTGATGGAAGCTAAATATAAATTTATCTGCCCAGACTTCCCTTCACCAAGGCTGATCTGGCTCCTGCATGTGCTGAGTGCCCACCCTGCCAAAAGAATCACCCAATGCTGAGCCTCTGATCTAGCACCTTTCACTTCCATTAAAGTTCACTGAATCCCATCCATTATAGAGAAAAGACATTCATCTTCTCAAGACATTTAGTCTAGATATATATTTTCCTTCCCCACTTGAAATGCTCCTTCCACTATGACTTTTCAGTGTCTTATGATCTTTTCATTGCATTTTTTCTGACCAAAGACTTTTTAATAGCAATATATATTTGCCAACAGACTTATGCCCATGAAATTCTATGATCATACCCCATACTTAGTCACTCAGAAACAATTAGTCTGTCAGAAAGGTGGAACACTTGACTGAAGACCTAGTTGAGCTACTAATACCTAGTAAGTTAGGTCCACTGCCTGCAGGATGCAGCATGCACTTTACCAGCATGTAATATACACTGCTGCTGCTTCCATTGTCCCCATACCCAAGTCTATTACTCAAGGAGCATTTGATGACAACTTCTTCATGACTTTTTGATTTTCAGTCTTTGTGACCTGGGGATCTCTGAATGTATAGGCTTGATTCTCAAAGAAAGAATCTTTCCACAGAGTACTGATGAGCAACTCTATTGATTTGGAAGTTGTGTTTGCCTCCTGGGATGGTCTTCAGGCAGAAAATGAAGCACTCTTCTAACTGGGGTTATGTATACCAATTAACAAATGAGAACTAGGATGTGTCTATCAAATAAAACAGAAGAGAAGCTATGTCTGGCATAGTCAGGAAATATGTATGGAGCCCAAAGGGTTAACTGGAGCACGCATATCTAAGAGTACATGTTAATAGAAAACAATAGAAATTCAAGAGAGGCAGGGTTACTAAGAGCTCAGGCCTTTCATGATGAACGTTTGCCTTACCCCACCAGATAAAGAATCCCAACCAGTCCGAGTGTTGGTTGAAGGCAAAGAGAATGTGAAATGTGTAGTAGAACAAACTATAGCCTATGACTAGTTACAGAAGTTAAGACTGTAGCCTCTGTACACATTTTTGTTAAATATCCATCAACTTATTAAGTACCCATCAATTTTTTTCTCTACTACTTTTCCCCTTGCTTTATTATTTTTAGTGTGGGGTGTAACTAGTACTTAAGTTGGATTTTACTTTATAAGCTAAAAGATGTTTTTAAAAATCCAGGGCTAAGAGTGATATATATATATATATATATATATATATATATATGTCACTTGCTAATGCTATACTCTTGAGATGGATACAGTGAATGATGGATATTTTGTTTCCCATTTGACCTCATGAAGTTGCTGTTGTATGCAAGTTAAATCAAGATATAAGGGCGAGAAGTGTTGCTATTGTGGTTTAAATCTATGTGTCAGCCAAATGTCATGTTTTAAAATCCTGGGTCCCCAGCTGGTGGCACTTTTTCTAGATTGTGAAACATTTGGGAGGAAGGATCTAGCTTTGCAGCAGTGAGCCTTTGAGGGTGGGCCTTTGGAGGTTTTTACTTAGACCTGGGGCTCCAGGTGCTCCCTGCCTCCTTGCCTGCCATTCTGTGAAGTTGCCTGTCATGGTCCCAGCCACCTGCCCAGATGCCTGCCCCACCACCACATCTTCCTGCCTTATGGACTACATCTTCTACCTGTAAGCCCCCAATAAATATTTTCCTCCTACAAGATTGCTTCAGTCAGTTTTTCTGCTACAGCAATTACAGCTGACTAATACAATTGCTGAGTGGCACTAAGGTGGAGTGTTCAAGTGTTACATTTATTTGCTTCCAGACTCATTCCCTGACCACAGTCCAGAAAGGAAGCAATGAGAGGAGATGGAAGTAGGATTAGGTAGCAGCAGAGCTACTGACAGACCAAAGGAAATTTGTCAAAAACAGGGAGGTAGATTGAAAAGAAAGAGCCAGGATTAAAATTTCAGTGAAATTTTGAGAGCAGAATCAGACAATTGAGTCATGAGTATGTCCATCCAGGCAGAGGATTGAGGCCTGTCCTTCAAAACAACTATAGCTGACATGTTAATCAAGATAGATTCAATGCCAGGAAGCACAGTGCATGACATGGTGAGATGGAGGAGCGCTGGCACTGTGTGTGGTAACTGTAGAGAGGGTGTCATCATGGAGGATGAAGGAAGAAAGGGCTTGCACTACAGTTAATATCAATCACCCTGTGATTACTTACCTTACTTGCTTGCATTTTTACTTCCTCAGATGAGTTCAATGTTGTGTGAGTTCAAACCAAGAATTGGATCTTAATCCTGCGCAACTGCTGGCTCATGAAATTAAAGTACAAGTCAGAGTTGACAGATGATTGGTGGTGATGAGAGGCCAAAGGACACTTACTCTTCAAATCCAGGCACTTGAGAACAAAGGAAGAGTGATGGAGTGCTAGCGGTGAGCAAAAGAGAACCTGAAGAACAGACAGGAGCTAACAGGCCAGGATCAAAATAGCAAGAACTAAAGGAGAGAATTCCAGAGGCAAAGTTAGTTTCATTTAAAGATGAACTCTCCCCCCAGGGGTATGCACCGAATGATATAAAATTTACAGAAAATAACATGTTAAACACTTGGAAGGAAAAAAGAAAGAGAAAAGGAAACAATCCTAATATTGTGAAGGTAATTGGCTTCATCCTACAGAGCACACAGCTGCCAGGCCATGCAAGTGAAATAGATTGGGAGAAAAAGAGAAATCCAAGAAGGCAGTGAGAAGAACCTCGGAAGCCCTGGCCAGCGGGAAAGATGAAGCCTGCTTGATGAGGCAGGAGCATGAGGCAGCTTGTACCTGGGACTTCCTCTATGCTGTGGTAGAGACTGCATCCATGACTGGAATGGTTCCTGGGCACTGAGGTTGTGTTTGTGGAGAATGTTATTAGCTTAAAGAAATAGGAAAACTCCCCAGAGCAACTAGCCCATCCTCAGGACTGGTTGGATGGAAAGAAGGTTATTTCAAGCTCCCTCTCACACAGGCCAGGATCACACCCACTGTGCTGTTTGCAATGATTCATCTACAAAGTCACAGCATTCAGTGTATAGAGATTTCTCCCAAAGCAAATAGTCCCCAAACTCCTACTGTTTGCCTGGCTTCAGATCCCTGTGGGTAGGAGGGGGAACTTAAAGAAACCCACTGAACTCAAGGAGCACACTGTCTAGAAGGCAAATGCAACACGTAATGAAATATGTATTACGAAAGAGTAAAACAGGACAGACTGCTGCAAACAGGGAGAGATGGGATTATTATTCTGTGAGCCCCCACTACATCTCCGGCTGCCTGGAACTGTCCGGTGCAGCTTGAGAGCCTGTTTTCTTTGATTTGCATTTTCATTATCCGCTCTTTATACTGACCACTTACAATCTAGTGGCTTCACCATTGCATCCATAAGCCCCAGCATTATCCAGCCCATAATCAGAGTTTACACTGGTGTTCAGGGGTTCCATCCTGGGATGATATCACAAATATGGCCCAGACCTCCTGGCACTGTGTTACCAAGGGGTTGGGTGCAGTCCCAAGTGAAATAGGAGCATCTTTCTTCGGCAGTGGTAGGTGCAGCTTTATAGCAGGCACAGCCCTGGCTGTGGGCACAGGTCCACTGCATCTTTAATTCTTCTCATCTGCAACCAAGAAGGCTGACTTCCCCCGTGTTTCCCCCACTGTGCTGGCTCAGCACTACATTCAGGCGTGCGGGGGGTATATTGTTCTTATGACCCCACAGCTGGCATGCTCCAAGCCACCTCTGCCTGCTTGCAGTTCTGCCTGTAACTTCCACTCTGCTCACCCCAGAGGGCTCCAGTTATGCTCTGGGTCCCTGAGAGGTTCCTTTTGTTTGTGAGCACAGCCCATCCATCATTGCTATGCCTAATACAAAGGAAGGTTCATAGTGTGAACTCCAATACCATTCCCATCAGTGGCTTATGTCATTGCCTTTAATCTCCACAATACTCCAGAGAGATCAGGAACACCATCAATCATAGACCATGTTTCATACAAAAATTGTTAGAATAAAAAAGTTCACAGGTGGTTGGTTATACTGAAAGGAGTAGGAGTTAATATCTATATTTTACCATGAATAAATTGACTTGGAAATTATAACTCATCCAATCATGCCTCTAGTAAGATAGAATAGAAACCTGATTCCATATCTTTCGGGCTTTAGAGCCTGCAGGTGATGTTGCTTTAGCACTTTTCTGGAGGTAGAATTCATGCCAGCCATGTACACAAGGATCTTATCTGTTGTTGAATAACGAGTAAGGGTGGTACCTTTTTAGACAGTGTGAGCCTGTTATGGGCAAAGTGCTGGATCTCAGAAATATCAGATACATTTCCAGAAAAGGTGGTGCTCCAAACTAAATCACTTTGCCGTCCAGTTATCAGTCAGTTAGTGCATCAAGCTCATCAATTCCAATAAATTCACAGCATATATTGAGTACTACTACATGCCAACTACTTGTTAGTTGTTAGGTGCCATCGAGTCAGTGTCTAACTCATAGTGACCCTACATACAACAGGTAAAACAGTATTGTCAGTGCTTCTCTGCTATTCATAGGGTTTTCAATGGCAGATTGATTTTTGGCAGTGGGTTGCAGGGTTCTTCTCCCAATGCCAACTGCTAGGTACTAAGAATACAAAGGAGGGATAAAATTTTACTCTGTCTACAAGGATTCTGCAGACTGATGAAAGGAAAAGATATTTTAACAAAAGTGCTCACTATTATCTATTTGTTTAAAAGTATAAGTAAATGACCAGGGCATCTTCAAAGCACAGAGAAGAGCATTATCAATATTCCTTAGGTAAGAGGAATGGTTTCATAGAGGAGTTAACATGAGCTGGTTCCTGAAAGAAGTGGAATTGCAAGGGGTGCAAAGAAAGAGTGTGGGGTGTTCGAGAGTGAGGGAGTAGCAGATGCAAAGGCTTAAGGTGTGAAACATCCTGTGCAAGTGGCCTTCTTGGTCAGTCCTCTTTTTCTGCCTCATTATAATTACTAAGTAGAGATGGAAATGGAAGGGAACAGGTTAAGGCTCTAGGACTGGGCTTCACTTGGAATGACCCTCAGGTAAAGCTATAGCCCATGATGCACTAGGTATCCTTAAGTTAGAAGCTGGCCATTTGCTATGGCTAACAGTGGCATGATGTATCTTTCTCCAGACCATCCTCAGCTACTTGCTAGTCTCATCCACAAGGGCTTCTTGAGCCCTGGGTACATGTGGGCTCTCACAAGAACAAGAAGACTGATTGATCCAACTACCCATCCCACTCTCTACTGCCTTGTTTCCCTTTGCCATATACAAGGCAGGATGAGGTGACTTGGAAGGAATGATTTCACATCACAGAGCTGCCAAAACAGTGCTGCATCCTGGAGACATGCCACACAAGCAACATAGCATCTGACTCTGCTCCTCTCCATGACAAAAGGTAAGGAAAGATTGTGCAGAGAGGGCCTCAGGAGCTGGTACACCATGAAAGAAGGCCTGGCAAAGAGAATCACTTAGGAAGTGTGCTGGGGGCAAGGGGAATGAGGCATAAGGGTGAAAGAGGAAGATGCACTTTTGTGGGGCACTCCTGGTCTGACCCAGATATTACTGGCAGAGCGCCGCACACATAAATACCTTTATACCTTTACCCCAACCACCCTGGGACCCTCAGGAGCAAGGTGAGCGCAGGGGAGAAGGAAAAGCCTCAGGATGTTTTCCTTTGCAAACACACACAGCTCTTTATTCCCTCTGCCCTTAAAAGGGCAGGGAAGCCCAGCAAGGTTACAGCACAGGTGTTACAGCTCAAGTGTCACAGCTCAAGTGCTACAGCTCTGGTGGCTGCCACGTGGGCAGTGGTGGCAATGGGAAGCTCCCCTGTTGCCTCTTTCCTGCTGCTTCTGCTGGGGCTCTTCTGCTGCTGGTCATTGTCTGGAGAGCGCCAGTCTGGAGATGGTCCTGAAATCCAGAGAGCTCCAGTCAAGAGATGGTCCTGAAGTCTGTAGAGAGCTCTTGTCTGATGCAGGCCCATGAGCTAACTGAGCGAACTGGGGAACTACAGCTGCTTAAATAGCCTTGGCTGACCAATTACTGTTTAGGATTAATTGACCAAACACAGTAGAGGAGCTGAAAAAGTTTTGCAAAACGTCCAATCGGGTTGAGGTGGGATTTTCAGTGGGGGCTAAATTGCCTGGGCAATCCTGGGCATGTCCCTGGCTTGCCTTTTCTGGCAAGTCCCTTTTCTTTTCTAATTTAGTTATTAAGGCTTGTGCAGATTCACAAGAATTGGTGGTTTTGCCTAAATTGTCCAGATTTGTCCCTACATACCTTCCTTTCAGTTTCCTGTTTGTTTTAATATTCTTCCCAATGTCTCACTTCATAGCCATCACATTCTACAAGGCCTATGAGGACTATTTCTAAATACATACTCTTTTGCCATTTTTCTTTCAAATCCAATTCAACAAGCATTTATTCAGCCCCTTCCCAAGCCCAGGGGCTATATTGAGAACTGAAATTTGAAAGAAAATAAGACATGACCTCTATTCTCATAAGAATTTACAATCTAATTAGAAAAAGTACCACTCTGCATCATATTAATAAAACACAGTAGTTGTCATAGAAAAATTAAGTACAGGGAGCTAAAGGTTTGTAGAAAAGGAGACTGGGGAATAGGGTAATTTCTTTAGCTGTAAAGATAAGTTTCTATGTATCTTTAAATATTCATCTTCCCAAATGGATATTTAAAGATAAGTAGAAAGTATTTTTAGTATTGATGACATTATTAGTAGAGATAGTTACTCTCAACAGATGTCATAATCATATGCTGAATAATACTGCATTAACACAAATATACTACTAAAATATGAACAGAAATAATGGAGCCATACTCAAGTTAGGAAACTATGTCAATTCTCTAAATATGTAACAGATTGAATAGAAAATAATAAATGAATTTGGAGGAAACTGAATAGTATAATAAATAAGGTTAATTTTCCTGCTATATATTTTGTATTCCACAGTCTTTTCAAATAGTTGTAGGATACTGAAAACAAAATAAAACATAAGATTACATTCTAGACACACAAGGACCCTTAATTCAATATAGATGTTGAAATTATATTAAAACATGAATTAGAGTTAACACCCTTATGAGTCCTAAACAAAATAAATTTTGATATATTTAATGAAGTAGTAAAAAGAGAAAATGCATCAACTTTGGGAAAGAGAAAGTGGGCCCAACTCTAAAAACAATTTTGGTGGATATTTTAATGATTTTTGTATATATGTTCATGAGGGATATTGATCTCTTGCTTTCTTTTTCAATAATGTATGTCTTGATTTTGGAATTGGGCTAATGGAGGATTCATAAAGTAAGGTTGCAGCCTTTACTGCCTCTCTATTTTCTCAAAGAGTTGTATAATAATGGAATTCTTCTTTCCTTGAATGTTTAATAGGATTCATCATTGAAACCACATGGGCCTGCAATTTCTTTGTGTCTTCCACAAATAGCAGAGTGGGATTTTCCTTTTATTTTTTAAGACTATGATTATCTAATGTTTTCAGTGCTGAGTCCATTTACATTTGTGTCAGTCAGCTTTCTGTTACATTTGAAAAATACCTAAGGTGATAAATTTACAAAGAGAAAAAGGGTTGGCTCACAGTTTCAAAGGTTACAGCCTACAATTGGTTGGACACATTGCTTTGGGCTTCTGCAGCACACTGTGGTGGGAGTATGTGGTGGAACAAAACTGCTCATCTCATAGCTGGGAAGCCAAAGAGAGATAAACCAAGCCTCATGATCTCTGTTGAGGGTGACACCAGTGACCTGAAGACCTCCTACTAGGCCCCATCAATTACAGCTACCACTGAGACAAATCAGGGGGACCCATCTCTCTTTGGGGTGCTAGACATGCAGCATTGTTAATACACAGTTAAAATCAATATTAGTGTTTTTTATAAGGATTTTTTTTTTCATTCTCACTATAAGTGCTCCTGTCACCAATCAGCTGGCCAGGGTCTTTTTGTTGTACCTGGATTAAAATCATGGGTAGTCAAGGAGAAGTCCTTCAAATGCTGGTCTAGGCAGCATTTGTGTCCCTCAGCATTTGACAGTAATGAGCAGTGATGGCAGACAGGTGGAAGCAGCAATAGCAGATGGCACTTTCTAGGGTTACACCTCTCATCTAGGGAAAGGATGATGAGATTCCTCACAGCTCAACTTTAATATTCCTGGAAATAATATAATAACACCAATAATACCAAAGAATGGTATTAATATAGATGGACTAGAAAATTCATGTAATAGTGCTGACGATGTAAAAAGAAAGTTCACTACAGAAAAAGTTTCCATCTTAAACATAATTGGAACCCAAGGACACATAGAAAAATATTACCATAAAAGATAAGCAAATGGAAGAGAAATCCTTGGTAGGGGTGGGATGGGGGGAGGAAGTGCACAAGAGGGTAAGGGGGAACTTATCTGTGTAATGTACAATAAAATGCATATATGGAAATGTCACAATGTTTTCATGTCAAAATGAATCACATTAAGGTGTACATTAAAAGTTTCCAATAAAAAAAAAAAGAATTGCAGCTCCTGTGTAGGTCCAGGAGGTGAGGATGCCTAAGGCCTTAAGTGTTACAGCTTTTAGGCAGGCCAAAGAGGTTGGCCTTCAATGACAGCTAATGTTGCAGCTCCTAGTGAGGCTACATATGGGGATTCCTCAGCCCTTGACAGCAGCTGGTGTTGCAGCTTCTGGGCAGAAATGGGTATCAAGATTCCTTAGTCCTAGCAATGCCCAGTGTTACAGCTCTGGGGGCTAGGGTATCTGAGACCCTTGGTTCTAAAGACTGGACAGCTCTCTGGAACTCTTCCAGTGACTGAGGCCTGTGATTTCTCTTTTCTGCTCTTTGTGGCCTTTTCTCTCTCTTCTTCCTGTGCTGGTCACTCTCTCAAAGCGTACATCTGCCTCTCACTGCTCTAGCCAACTATCTCTGTTGCCACTGTTCAGGAGACAGTAATCACAGACCTTTTGCTGCTGTTGCTACTTCTACTGCTGTTGGTTGCTGGTTTTGCATCCTCACCTCTTCATCTGTCAAGTAGCCAGTCACTTTCCTGCTTTTGCAGTTTAGCATTCAGACTGCTCTGCTGTCTCTGCCACTGCGGCTCCACATTCTCTGCCATTGTTCACCACTGCCATCATCACCATTCTGCCATCTCTGGTGTTTCTTTCCTTGTGTTAGCAGCTCAGTCAACAATACCAAAAGTAGACAAAGACCACTCAAGAGAAGACTTTTACTGGGTCTAGTGTTGCAACACAAGATGATAGCACATGAGCATGTTTTCTGTCCAGCTCTGCTCAGGTGAGTAGAGATGACTGTTTATATAGCCAGAGAGGGCAAGTTTGCACTAATCACAGAAATAAAGGCTTGTTTTTGTACCAACCACAACAGTCTCTTTTCACATCATTCCCTATTGCACCAAGTCACAGAAGTGTCTTTTGACGAATCGCAGAACTCCCTTTTGCACCAATTACAGCAGTCCATTTTCTGGGCCACCAGGGAAAGTGCAACTCCTCTGGCATGCATTAGTCACAGGGTCATCTAGAGTTCACTGAGACTTGTGACAGCAGTTTCCATTGCAAACTGCAAACTGTTTTAAATGGCCATACCTGAGGCTGTACCTTCTGGGGTTGTAGCTGTAGCAAATAGTTGCAGTTTCGTATCTTCTGCTAGATATCCATGGAGTTTAAAAGGGCAAGTGTTGATGTGAGGGTGGCTCAGCTAGATAACAGTTTCTTTGTTCAAAGCAGCCAGAGCCTCAAGAGAAAGCTCATTTGTTGCCAAGTAGGAAATCAGACCACCTCCACCCCTGATACCAGTGCTTACTAAGCGTTGGAAGGGGCATTTACAGAAAGAAGGAAAAACCTGTATCACTAACATTAATTTTTGGTTCTAACAATGTATTAACAATACTATACACCCAGATCCCCAAGGAGAATGGGTACCCCAATCGATCTCACTTTTGCTACTTATTTTCCTTTGAGGAAACACCCATGTTGGGCATAGGGTTGTCTGACTTCCTTATTGGTAACTCTTAGTCTCCCCCTTGCTACCCTGGCTACTTTAATTAAAGAACTCTCAATCAAGTAGCCAGCTGAAGCACCCTTATACCAGCACCAGTGATTCTGAATACTTCATGGATACCTTGAGAAAACTGCATGACAACATAATCCACAGCAGCACAACTCCAGTTCTCAGAGGTGTAGCTCTAGCTGTGGCCATTTCAGTTTGCAATTTTCACTGGATTTTTTGCTTTCATAAGCCTCAGTGAACTCTAACCAATCAAGGCCACAGAGGGAGCATTTCCTCCACGTGCCCCAGGAGAAGGACTGCTGAGATTGGGCAAAAGATACTATGTTGTGATTGGTACAAACACAAACCTTCATTTGCATGAAGGGTTCTGTGATTCGTACAAACTCTCTTTCTCTGGCTATATAAGAAGACTGTTTGACTCACTAAATGAGCTAAGAGAAACTTTCCTATACTGCCCCCAGGTGTTACAACATTAGGCCCAATTGAAGACTTCTCTCAAGTGGTCTTTGCCTACCTTTTATAGTGTGGGATGAATTGATAACATGAAGAAAAAAGCCACAGAGACAGCAGAACACAGGTAATGGCAGCAGGGAAGTGTAGCAGGAACAGCCCAGTGGGCAGAATGCCAAACCCCAGAAGCAGTGAAACAGCTGATTCCTTGACAGTAAAGAAGAGATGAGGCTAGCAGTGACTGGCAAGAGGAGAAGAAGGAAAAGGAGGAAGAAGAAGAAGAAGAAGAAGAAGAAGAAGAAGAAGAAGAAGAAGAAGGAGGAGGAGGAGGAGGAGGAGGAGGAGGAGGGGGAGGAAGAAGAAGAGGAGGAGCAGGGGAGGAAGAAGGAGGAGGAGGAGAAGGAGAAGAAGAAGGAGGAGAAGAAGGAGGAGGAGGAGAAGGAGGAGAGGAGGAGGAGGAGAGGAGGGATGGGAGGAGGGAGGAGGAGGAAAAGGAGAGGGGATTATAGCTGCTTCACAAAAGGCAGCAGTGAGAGCAGCTATAGTAGTGAGAGGCAGCTGAATACTTCAAGAGAGTAACCAAGGAAGGAACAAAAGGAATCATGGAAGAGAGAGAAAAGGCTATAGTGAGCCAGAAGAAAGAAAAGAAGAAAAGAAAAGAAGGAAAGAAAAGAAAAGAAACTGTAGGCATTGATCACTGGAAGAGTTCTAGAGAGATACCAAGTCTTTAGGAACAAAGGGCTCAGATGCCCTGAGCCTAGGAGCTATAACACTGGCCACTGTCTGTAACTGAGGAATCCTGACACCTAATTCTGCCCAGAACATTCAAAACCAGCTGTTTTCAAAGGTTGAGGAATCCCAATATCTACCCTCCTACACTCCCCAGAAACTGCAATGCCAGCTGCGGTCAAAAGCTGAGGAATCCTGACTTCCTGGGCCTTCGTAGGAGCTGTAACCCTTGAAAAGTTGAATAATCTAAATCTCCTTGGCTTATGTGTGAGCTGCAAGACACCACTTGCTGCTGTTGTTCCCACCCACCTGCTGTCCCTGCTCCTTGCTGTCTAACACTCAGGTATATACACACTGCCAAAAACCACCACTTGAAGGGCTTCTCCTTAGTTTCCCACAATTCCTATCCAGGTAGATAAAACATATCTCAGCCACTTCATTGGCGATACCACCATCTTCCAATAGCATGGAGCTGGGGATCAAACCTTTAATACACAGGCCTTTGGGGGACAGTCCATTCCCAAACTACAGCAACTTTCTATGTGATTGTTCTTAAAATCCACAATCTTTTTGTTTTCCACTTTTGTCTTTTACTTTTGCTCTCTGTTGTCAATTTGTTACTTATTATCTTTTTTTTTTTTTTTTTGGTGGAGGGACACAAATAGAATATAATATTCTCTTCTATTTACACTATTAACTTCTCAGCAATGTCTCTTTTATGGGTTTTTTTTTTAGTGATTGCTCTAGCACTAACCATCTGTATTTTTAACTTTCAATATCTAGTTAGATTAATATTGCACCACTTCACACATAACACTCTCCATGTCAGATGTTATAACACTCCACTTTACTCTTCACACTTCCCACTTAACACTTTCCAAGTGTAGTAACTAATCTCATCATTGTATGGATACAACCACTTTCTTTACTGCTGTTGTATCACTTGTACTTCTTCATACATAATAAATCCCACCTTATAGTTTTTGTTTTAAACACTCAGTTACTTCTAGAAATTACAAACTGAAAAAATGCATAGGTCTTTATGTGAAACTGCTTATTTTCAATTTTTGTTGCCTTTTATTATTTCCTATATATCTGAATTTCTGATTTCATTTTCCTTTGGTTTAGTACATTATGGAGAATTTCTTCTATTGCAGGTATGTCAGCAATAAGTTCTCTCAGTTTTGTTCCAATTTTATACAATAGCCAAATGAAAATTTTAAATATCTCTATTATTCCCTGTCCCTCCATTGCTTGAGATTCTTCAGAGAATTTCCACCATATGTAGCATGAAGAAGCAATCATCAACTACCAGGTCATGATCACGCTCCTATTTGCCTCTCTAGCACATGGATTTCAAGTTGTATCCTAGAAACTGGAAACGTTTTACCTCAGATTATTTGCACCTGCCAGATTCCTGGGTTTTAACAGGCCCAGTTTCTCATATAACCAACTCATTCTCATTTTCTAAGATTTATCTCTATGAAAGTAACAATTCCTGTCCCCCACACCCATTGTTCTCTATCACATGATCCTGTTGATTCTCTTGGTACTAACTATAGTTCTAAACGTTACATTTATCCAATATGTATTACCTAGTTCTCCTACTATGAAAGGAGATACATGTCTCCTTTGCTGTGATGTATGAACTATACAGGAAGAATTATATCTCTCTCAATCACTCTAGTGTTGCTTTGATAAGAAATGCACCAAAGTTTCAATATCCAAAATCTTATTGATATTACAAAGCATATTTGTGGGCCAAAAGTAATTTCAGTGGCTCCCAAAAAAAGACTTTCATAAGATTAAGCATTTTATGCTTAGTAAAACTTTGAAATCCAAAACAAGGTAAGATGATCGCAATATTATTGATTATCTATCTGGAAGTAGACCCCAATGTAATTAGGATCAAAACAATACATATTAGGAAAAATGAAGCATACTAACAAAAATTACTTTAAAATAGGATTAATGTCAGCCTCCCCTTTTTCCTTGACAGGATGTATTGGTGGTTAAGATCTCATTCTCTGAAGTTAGTACAATCTGGTTAGAATCCTGGTTTGTCACTCACTTGCTCTTCCTCACAGGTAACTCAATCCTTGCAAGACTCAGTAGCAATGTAATGTATAATTCACTTTGTACAGGGCCTAGAAACCAAATAGGACCCCAGTCAGTGTGAGCTATTGTCTTTTTAAATCATGTTTCTAAGATGAGCTTTTATTTTGTGTTTAAGAAGAAAGAGTGTTAAAGACAAATAATACTTTAAAAAGTAATAAAGGGTGAAAATCTTAAAAATCAGAACTGGATACAATCCTTTCTACTGTAACCTGCTCTCTCTTACTTGAGAGCCTGCTTGCCTGCTTGCTTTTTTTTTTTTTTTTTTTTTTTTGTTCCCTTCCCAATATAAGCTTCACTTTTAATGGCAGTGGATCTGAAAGATAACCAAGGAGCAGTTATAGGGGAGAAAACAGAAGCAAAGCATGGAGAAGGGCAAGCTTGGTGCTACTCTGAGGGCATTGCAGAGCTCTTATCAAAACTAGGTCTGTTCTTTGCTGTCCCCTCTGCCAATTGGCCTGTGAACAGTCCTTGTTCATCTACTTATCATCAGTACTCAATACCTGCACTTTGTCTTCAGCCCCGTATTTGTAGCCTGAAAGGTAGGTGGGAAGGATGCATGGGAAGGAGGGAAGAGAGAGGAAGGGCAAGTAGGAGTTTCCTCAGAACCATTAGGCCATACGACTACTACTGTTATTATATTGAATTCTTTGTCTTTTTCTTCTTCAGAAGCAATTGTTAAAATAACCTAAACCTATGATCTATGAAACTGAGAAAGAAATGAAATCAGAAGTAATTTGATTTTGCTCTGACTCCCTTTGCTATTGTCTCTGAAGCAACTGGAAATGACTGAGACACTGTTCTAAGCAAGGAAATTAAGCATGCTCTATCGCATATAGCTATGGGACAGAACTGCACTTAAAGCAAGACTTGCTGAAGTTTCTGGGAAGCATTTAGCCTCAAGGTCTCTCTCAGTCCTCCAAATCAGCAGAGCCATCCTCAGAGGGCCAGTTGTATTTTCGTCCTCTTCTTCCTGTATCCCTCCTGTGGCTGAAGAAAGACCTTTCCATCAGAGATAAATGCACTCAGTGATTAGTCTGAAGTCTTTGTGTAGCCAGATAATGACAAAATTAGTCTGAATTGATTAGATAAATTAGGGCATGGGCAAAATCCGAGTTCATAAAAATAGAGACCCTCAAGAAGGTATAGTCTGCCCTCTGTATCCATGGACTCAAACAACCAAAGATCAAAAACACTGGCAAACACAGGTCCCTGGACTGAATATGTATAGACTTTTTGTCATCATTCCCTAAATAATACAGTATAACAATCATTTACAAAGTGTTTGCATAGTATTAGGTATTTTAAGTTATCTGGAGGTGATTTGTGTGTTGCAATGAGGCTGAATGCTATGCCACCAGTACTTCAGATGCCAGCAGGGTCACCCATGGTAGGCAGGTTTCAGCTGAGCTTCTAGACTAAGACAGACTAAGGAGTAGGCACTGATGAACCACTCCCAAAACAACTAGCTATTGAAAACCCTATGAACAGCAAAGAAACACTGTTAAATACAGTGCAGGAAAATGAACCCTTCAGGTTGGAAGGCACTCAAAAGACTACAGGGGAAGAGTTGCCCCCTCAAAGTAGAGTCCACCTTGATGATGGAAATGGAGTAAAGCCCCAGGGACCTATATTTGCTGATGTGGCATGACTCAAAATGAGGAGAAACAACTGTAAACATCCATTAATAACTGGAACATGAAATGTACTTAGTATGAATCTAGGAAAATTAGAAATCATTTAAAGGGAAATGGAGTACATAAACATTGACATTCTAAGCATCAGTGAGCTAAAATGAATGTGAATGGACCACTTTGAGTCAGATTATCATATGGTCACCTGCAGTCATAGCCCTGTGGCATCCATTGCCATCAGATCTCAGAAACTTAGCAGGGTAGGCCTGGTTAGTACTTGGATGAGAGACCACCTGGGAACACCAGATGCTGTAGGCTTGGGAGCAGACATGGCAACCCACTCCCAAAAATCAGTCTGCCATTGAAAACCCTATGAACAGCAGAGAAGCACTGACAATAGTGTTTTGCCTATTGTATGTAGGGTCGCTATGAGTCAGATACCAACTCAACAGCACCTAACAACAACAATCATATGGTCTATTATGTTGAGAATAACAAATTAAAGAGAAAGAGGGTTGCATTGATTATCAAAAAAGACATCTCAAGATCTGTCCTGAAATACAATCTGTCAGTGATAGAATAATATCCATATGCCTACAAGGAAGGCCACTTAATATGACTATTATTCAAATTTATACACCTGCTACTAAGGCCACACAACCCACTCCCAAGGCAATCCCGAAACAATCTGCCATTGAAAACCCTATGAGGGTCACTATGAGTCGGACATGACTCAACGGCACCTAACAACAACAACTAAGACCACAAATGAACATACAGAGGATTTCTACCAGCTTCTGTAATCTGAAATAGATCACACATACAATCAGGACAAACTGATAATTACTGGTGACTGGAAGACAAAAGTTGGAAACAAAGAAGGCTCAATAGTTGGAAAATATGGTCTTGGTGACAGAAACGATTGTGGAGATCTCATGATAGATATTTGTCAGGCCAATGACCTTTTCAGCCTGCAGCCGTAGCACTGTGGCGTCTGATCCCATTAGATCTTGGAAGCTAAGCAGGGTTGGGCCTGCTTAGTACTTGGATGGGAGACTGCCTGGGAATACCAGATACTGTAGGCTTCAGAGAAGGACCTGGAAACCCCTTCCCAAAACTCAATCCACCATTGAAAACCCTATGAATAGCAGAGAAGCACTGCCAATAGTGTTTTTCCTATTGTAAGTGAGGTTGCTATGACTCGGATACCAATTCAACAGCACCTAACAACAACAACGACCTTTTCATAGCAAATACATTTTTACACCAACATAAATGGTGACAATACACATGGACTTCACCAAATGGAACTTACAGGGACCAAATTGATTACATTTGTGGAAAGAAATGATGGAAAAGCTCCATATCAAATGTCAGAACAACACCAGGTGCTGATTGTGGATCAGATCATCAACTTCTCATATTTAAGTTCAAACTGAAACTGAAGAAAATTAGAACAAGTGTATGAGAGCCAAGATATGACCTTGAATATATCCCACCTTAGTTCAGAGACCATCTCAAGAACAGGTTTAATGCATTAGACACAAATGATAGAAGACCAGACTAGTTGTGGCATGACATCAAAGATATCATTCATGAAGAAAGCAAAAGGTTATTAAAAAGGCAGAAAAAAAGAAAAGACTAAATTACATGTCAAAAGAGACCCTGAAATATGCAGCAGCTAAGGTAAAGAATGTACAGCAGCTAAAGTAAAAGAAAGATATGACAAAGCTAAGGAACTAAACAGAAGATTTCAGAGGACAGCTTGAGAAGACAAAATCAAATATTATAATGACATGTGCAAAGAGCTGGATACAGAAAACCAAAAGGGAAGAACATGGCCTGTGTTCCTCAAGCTTAAAGAAGTGAAGAAATAATTCAAGCCTTGAGTGGCAATAGTGAAAGATTCTATAAGGAAAATATTAAACGATGTAGGTAACAGCAAAAGATGGAAGGAATACACAAAGTCATTATACAAGAAGGAATTGGTAGATGACCAACCACTTCAAGAAGTGGAACCAATGGCATTGAAGGACAAAGTGGAAGGTGACTTGAAAGAACTGGTGAAATGCAAGGCTCCAGGAATTGATGCAATACCAACAGAGATGTTTGAACAAACAGATGCAGCACTGGAAGTGCTAATGTGTTTATGCCAACAGATTTGGAGAACAACTACCTGGCCAACTGACTGGAAGAGATACATATTTGTGCCTATTCCCAAAAAGGGGATCCAACTGAATATGGAAACTATCAGACAATATCATTAATATCACACACAGGCAAAATTTTACTAACGATTATTCAAAAGCAACTGCAGCAGTATGTAGACAGGGAATTGCCAGAAAATCAAGCTGGATTCAGAAAAGGATGGGGAACTAGGGATATCATTATTGATGTCAGGTGGATATTAGCTGAAAGCAGAGAATATCAGGAAGTTGTCTATCTTTGTTTTATTGACTATGCAAAGGCATTTGACTGTGTGGATAATAACAAATTATGGATAACACTTCAGAAAATGGGAATACCAGAGCACCTAATTGTACTCATGAGGAATCTGTACATCAACCAGGAGGCAATTGTTCAAATAGAACAAGGAAACACTGCCTGGCTTAAAGTTGAGAAAGGTGTGTGTTAGGGATGTATACTTTCACCATATCTCTTCAAGTCATACGCTGAGCAAATAATCCAAGAAGGTGGACTTTATGAGGAAGAACGTGGCATCAGGATTGGAGGAAGTCTCATTAACAACCTGTGTTATACAGATGACACAACACTGCTGCTGAAAGTGAAGAGGATTTAAAACATTTACTGATGAAAATCAAACAACATAGCCTTCAGTATCGATTGTGACTAAAATCAATAAAACAAAAATCTCCTTAGGACTGTGTCAATATGCAACTTCACAATAAATGGAGAAAAGATTGATGTCCATGATTTTCATTTACTTGGTTCTACAATCAACACCCATGGAAGCAGAAGTCAAGAAATCAAAAGATGCATTGCTTTGGGAAAAGCTGTGGCAAAAGATCTCTTTAGAGTATTGAAAAGTAAAGATGTCACATTGAAGAGGAAGGTGAGCCTGACTCATGCCATGCTATTTTCAGTCACAACATGTGGTTGTGAAACCTGGACATTGAACAAGGGAGACAGGAGAAGAATTGATGCTTTTGAATTATCACCCTGATGACAACTATTGAATATATCATGGACTGCCAAAAAAAAACAACAGATCTGTCCTAGAAGAAATGCAACCAGTGTGCTTCTTGAAAGCAAGGATGGCTAGACTGCATCATATGTATTTTGGACATGTAGTCAAGAGAGACCAATCCCTGGAGAAAGATATCATGTTTGGGAGAGTGGCAGGTCAACAATAAAAAGAACGCCCTCCACCAGATGGATTGACAAAATATCTGTAACAATGGGCTTAAACATAAATAACACCATGTGCCTGGCACAGAATCAGGGAGTGTTTTGATCTGCTGTTCACAGGGTGACTATGAGTCAGACTTGACTTGACAGCACCTAACAATAACAGCAACAAAGAGGTGATTTACAGTTCATGGCAGATAGGCTTAGCTTATATCCAAATTACATTTTGTATAAGGGATTTGAGCATCTATTGATTTTTGCATCCATAAGAGGTCCTAGAACCAGTGTCCTGCAGATACTGAGGGATGGCTATACTTAGAAGAAATCCATCAGGTCTTCTTTGCTATGGTGAAATGTATCCATCCCTATGCTTCATTTTGCTAAGGTATAAGTATGTGTATATATGTGTTCACATAGTGTGTGAAGTATATAGGTTTGAGTGTGAGTTATTGTGCCAGTGGCTAGAAAGAGCCAAAAGAAGAGGCATATAGTAGCAGGAAAGGATCTTGTCTTCTTTTTCCTTCTATGTGCTATGAATTATTCTAGACTAATCTGGTCTCGGGATTGCCATGGGAAAGAGTAAGGTCAGTTGTTACTTTCATGGACTGAAACCACACTGAGTTGAGTTGAAATGTGAGCTCTTTACTTGATGGTTTCACAACCTCTAGATAAAAACAATTCCAAAGTTACTGGAATAGATTAGGCCAAGTGTAGAACTATTAGCAAGCTACCAAGGGTACAAGAAACAAGAAATATGAATTAAGCAACTGATCAAATGAGTGTTCTGAAACTGGAAACCATCCTGGAAAGGAGAGTGTGCCTGGAAATGGAGCATGAGCCATGCATTCCTGCAGTGGGGAAGGGACAGGCTGATGGCATAGACAGTAGGTGGACATCACAGAGTTGCTGGCAAGGAGCAGCAGCAGGAGGCTCAGGCAAAGAGAGGCTGGGAAGAAGGGGAGACATGGGATAGAGAGGCTTGATCTGCCTTCCAAAGTTTAAGTTTTCAGACCATTCTGTAAGTTGGAACATTTTTTCTTTAACCTTTATGGCACAATGACAGATGTTTCAGAAATGTACTTTCACTTAATTCCTTCTACGGCCCTGGCTGGTGGTATTATCATCCCCATCTCACAAACAAGTGAACAGAGAAGCTTGAACAAGACACTGTCTGTGATCTATTGCAAAACCTGTGCTTAATTTCTTTTTCTTTACCTTTGTGTTTGTGTCTCTGTGTGGGGGAGGTTGGGGGGGTGGGGGGGTGTCTGCCCCTTTGATCAAACCACCTCTGCTCTGGAAAATCTCTCCTGCTGGTAATCTGCTTATTACATGAGTAAACTGATCCTGGTTTTCCAGGCTAGGAAGTATGGATATTATCCTAAGGGGTTTGTAAGATAACGTCTTGCTCTAACATTCTAGGCATCTCAAGAGGAGATAGAGAAGACTCAATTATAATGTATCACTAAAACATACAAGGATTGAAGTTCATTCTTACATTCCATAAACAATGGTTTGTGGCTCTCTGGATGTTGTGATATAGTCATTTGCATGCAGAAATTGTCCCTTCAAATCCCAGCTGTGTCAGTAACTATGTGCCTTAACACCTCTGAGCTTTGGTTTCTTAATGAGGCAAATGAGGATAATTATACTGACTTGAAGCTGCTATATTAAAGATCAAGTGAAATGACCATTCTATTTCTTTGTATACAGAAGACAACCATCCTCCCCAACCAATGTTGAGCTCCATGAATCTGGGTCAGTTTGCTGTCAACATAAAAGAGACTCCATTCTGGTGGATCCTGCTGCCGCATTTCTCTGGAAAGTAAAAAGAGTCTGTCTACATCTGCTGACCTCGCTTAGCAGCTCCTGTGGGTGGGCTCCCAGTGAGGTCTGATGATTGGGAGCTTATTCAGTTCACAGTCTCCTTTGAGTTACTGGTCAGCTCTCCGGGTTGGTGTCTGGTGAGAGGTGTCTGTTTGGCAGACATCTTATGAGGAGAAATGATCAGAATGCCCCCTTGATGGTATTCAGGGGTTTCTCCATGAAGGTACAAGCAAGGGTAATGTGTCACAGACCATCATGTGCCACTAGGAATTGAGCTGAATCACAAATGAATCAGGAATAGTCATTGGGAGTAACTGATAGGTCATAACCTCCACCTACATGCTGCCCCAGGTTGGGGATACACAGCTCTGTCCAGTATCAAAGGACAGCATTGTTGCCTTTGGAAGCAGTTCATGAGCATCAGTCCGAGACCCCAGACAAGCCATATTTTCTGTGCTCACAACATCTGAATGTACAGCAAATAGCTTTGTATATGGAGAAAAGCTAAAGAAGAAAAGATCACTCCCAGAAGCCTTCTATCCTGAGATGAGGGTGAAGAAATGGAGGCTGAGAGAGATGGGGAGGTGTCCTGGAAACCAGAGTCAGTGAGAGACCCACACAGGCTGCTAGACTCAGGGAACAACTCACATGATTCCAGTGGACACACACCTTTAAGAGATGGCTGGGAAGACTTACCAGAGTCCCTCCCCATGCTGAGAACACTACTATCGCCCAGCCATGACCTTCAGGAGGGCCCAGGCTATGATAAACATGCACAATGGCCAAAGCTGGGTACAGAGGCTGACTAATTTGTCACATAATCATCCAACTAAATCTCACACTGCTAGCCAGGCAGTGGTGCACCCCTGTAATCCCACTGACTTGGGAGACTGAGGCGGGAGGTTTGCAAGTTTAAGGCCAGAAGCAGCCTGGGCAATTTAGCAAGACCCTGTCTCAAGACTGAAAAAAAAAAAAAACTTAAATGGGCTGGGGGTGCAGCCCAATGGTAGAGTTGTGGCAAAGTATGTGTGAGTCCCTGAGTACAAACCCCTTCCTCAGTATCACACACACACACACACACACACACACACACACATATATATGTATATATATATCAGTATAACATATTTATAACATATATATTATATATATTATATATATATATATATATATATATATATATATATATATATATATATTTCTCACACTGCTATTGAGAAGAAATACTGAAGACTCAAAGTCAGAGACTGATCCAGAAGTGCACATTGTGTAGGCCTTGAGTAAATATTCTTTGGATGGATAAAGAGGAGTTTTCTTGGTTGAAGTTCAGGCTCAGGCATTTGTTAGTTCATATCCTACTCCATGGCCAGAGTTAGAATTAACATAGGCTGTGTCAGAACTTTGTGAGGCAGGGAGCAGGGCCACCTGGTGACTGCAATAAGTGGCCAGTCTCTTGGAGCAGGGTGTGAGGCCAACCTCAGGTCCAACAGTGGGCAGGGCAGCTTTCTACTTCAGCATCTTCCCCCAGCACTTGGACGAAATCTTGTGGGTCTGGGGCTCCTTTCCCTCCTCTGCTTTCTCCTGATCACATCTGAATGACCTGTCTGTATTATTGTGCACAGGGCCTCAACTCATATAGTATCTCCACCATGGAATGTGTGCCCCTTGGGATCCTCAGCACTATGTCCTGTCTCATGCCCACTATAGACAAGGATAACCTCCAAAATGGCATTGTCAGGCTAATATAAGATGTGGCCAGGTATTATAGGACACTGCCTTCTGGACAGCCCATGGAATTCTCTTACTTCACATAAAGACATGTGAATTCAGCCAACAATAAGGCAGGGAAGAACCCACCATTAAGTCACAGGTAATTTAATTACAGTTAAGCCTATCTGCAATTAAGCTGTCAGGCCATCAATATGGACCATAAAGGCCATCTTGGTGAATCTCTGTCCTCAATCCTCTTGTGCACGTCTCCTGGTGCACAAAAGATGACCTGTGGGCATGGAGAGGGCAGTGGGGACATGTTGAGTTGGTGCACTTCTCTGTTGGCTCATTTTCATTTCCTTCCCTGAAGATAAACAAACAGAATCCCAAACTACTGTGGCCCAACTGTGTAACATATGGTGAATTAGTAAAAGTGCATTAGGAACCAAATTGGTCCTCCACTGCCATTTTTCTGTTAATGAGAGGAAGGAAAACTAGGAAAGCAATTGCAAAGCAAATAACTGGGACATGGCATGAACTTCCCTGAGGAAGAAGTCTCTGAGGACGGGTTCGGTCTCAGGATCAAGGGCCACATCTTAAAGAAGCCACCTATAAAACTTGCTTTCTGGGAAACAGCAATTCTGGAAAGCAACTTGGCCATATATAACAAACCTTAAAAACGATTGAAACCATTGCTCCATTAACTTCTCTCCTAGGGATTTATTTTAAAGAAACCACAAAACATATAAATCAAGATTTATTTCAACATTGATCATAAGAGTGAAAACTTGAAAAATAACTTGAAAGGAGAACAGTACGGGAATAGTTAAAAAAAATTTAATGGGAACAAACAATGGAAAAATTATACTACCAACAAAAATAATGTTTATAAAGAATTCTTAATAACACAGGAGATGCTTCCAATAGAATTTTAAACCAATCATCATAACCCATAAATCTAAGAGTGCAGGGTGATTGCAACTGTTTTATTTACCAGTTGATATCTTCATCTAGCTGTAAATCCATGAAAGTTGTAGATAGTGGTTATTGCTAGATTTTGCACTCTTGGGTGAGTTAAAATTTTCTTTTGTTATTTTAAGGATCTTACAAATGATTTGTAAAGGATGTGCAATGCCTTAAAAGTTGAAGAAAAAATATGCATCCTTTGCATTAAAAATCGCATCTCCTGCCTGCGTCTTCCTTCACCCATACCAAGGCCATTTTTGAGATCAAGAGCCCTGAACTTTTTTTCCACAACCAGTGCTTTCCCAAGCTTCCAGAAAGAATTTTGATGCCCAGTAATTGCAGACTCTCTGAGGTTCTCAGGGACCCAGCTCAGGATTGTTCTTCACCTCCCCAGGGATAAAAACAGTTGTTTGCAAGGTAATCAGAGCCAGATGAGGATCAGGTAGAAAAAGCCCTCTTTGGAAAGTGGTCTTTAATCTCAAAATGGGGACTAAAGAGACTAGGTCCTGAACTTCAGGCTCTACTGCTTTGTTACCCAATGTGCTGGGCCTGGGTCCCTAGCATCAGCACCTGCTGGAGATGACTGCAAATGCACATTTGTGGTCCTTACTTAAGATGCATTGAATTCAAACTTGCTGATGACAAGATCCTTAGGTGAATCTGGTACACAATAAAGTTTGAGAGATGCTGTCCAATAAGATGGGTTTGCTGCAACATGGTCTAATAGAAGGAGCACAGTGTGAAGAGATAGGACATTCAATCATTTGTACCAGCTCTATAACCAAAAAGCTGCATGACCTTGAAAATCTGGATGTCCTTGCCTGAGGAATATAACATCTGGATTTATGTTTTTGCATCTGAAAGATGGGGATAATAAAATATCTCCATTATAGAGTTTAGATGGGTCAAATTATGTAGTGTAAAACCTCTAGGATACTACCTGGACCAGAATAAGAACTAAATGATTTTTATCATCATCATTATGATTATGCACAAGAGTTATAAGAATCAAATGAGAAAATGAATACTCAAGGTTGCCACAGATGTCAGAGATTCTTATGCAGATGTGAAGAGAAATTATTTTACAGATATTAAGAATCATTCTTATCCTGGAAGCTAAGCAGGAAATGATGGTTGGGGAAAAGAGTGAAAATAGAGGCTCCCATGTGAGTGTGGATTCTGTGGGCCTGATGTAACAGAGGGAACCCACAGGGGAGGCATAGGGAGGAGGACACCTGTAATCAGAGAGTTAAGGGAAGTTTTATTGAAACTGCTCTCTCTACCCCCAGGCACCCTTTCCAGACAATCTTTCACCCTGAGGCTGCTGGTGAGTCATCTTTGCAAAATTTTCCCAAGGCCTTTATGCCCTTGAACTAGGAAGAAGGAAAGTCTGGGCTTTATACAAGCCACATCAGCTGTCAAGCAAAGTGGCCAACAGCTTTGGATGGGAAAATGGATAAGAGAAAAGTTTTCACAGATGATTCACATCACCTTATCTTGGAGTAAAAGCAGTGAGTGTATATCCCTGAAGTGGCCTCACCTTGCAGGATGGGTCCAACTTCAAGTAGGAGCCAGGCACCTATCAGCTTTGCTTTTCTGCCAGGGCCCTGTTGGACATCATGGCTCTCTGCTCAGCCTGTGTATGAACCTAGCCAGAAGTACCTGGGACTTAGGCTGACCTTTGGGTCTCTATCAGCTTTTTTCCCATGCATCCATCACCCAAGCCTGATCTTCTCAACCTGTCCCTTAGAATGCCATGCTCTGAAAAGTATGTACTTCATCTTTCACTTCTTCCCTAGCTACCTGGCTGATTCCTATTCATTTTTACAATTTCACGCATTTTTGAAATGCTGTAAAAAGTGGTTCATCATTCCTATACTTTTATTCCTTCAATCTTAAATGTCCCCCAGAGGTCATGTGCTAAAGGCTTGGTCACCAACCTGTGGCATTATTGGGAGGTGATAGAACCTCCAGGCAATGAGGCCTGCTTAGGTCATTGGGCTCATGCCCTTGAAGGGATACTGCAACCCCAGCCTCTTCCTCTCTTTTACTTTTGCTTTCATTGCTTCCTTTCCACCATGAGATGAGCATCTTTTTCCCACCACCTGTTTTTGCCATGATGTACTATGGCATCACAGGCCCAAAACATTGGAATCAACCAACCATGGACTAAAACCTCTGAAACTATCATCCAAAGTAAATATTTCCTCTTAATAAGTTGATTGATCTCAAGCATTTTGCCACAGCAACAGAAGGCTGCCTAACATACCTACCTACTACTTCCATTTGTGTTAGGTCTTTTCTTTGTGTTTGTATTCTTCTCTGAATCTTGCCAACTCAGAAGTACTTAACATTTTCAGAGTAACCAATAACTTATTCTTTTCTTCCCACATACATTGAAAGCTCTGTAAAAGACAGAAGACTTGTCAATCACCCCTGTATTTGCACTCTTAGTGGGTGAAAAAGAGTTGGCACTAATTAAATATTTGTTGAATGAATGAATGAATCATTTGCAATTATGCTGAGAATCCTCTTGGCACCAAATATACCATTTGCATAAAACCAGTATCAAAATTATTAAATACCTCATGGGATTTATTTCCACATGGAAATAATTCAGTAAATGCTGGTCCCTTATTTGAACTGCAAAAAAAAAAAAAAAAAAAAAAGAAGAAAAATCACTCAAAAGAACAGAAGGGCTTTAATTATTTAATTAATCAGAAAGTAAGGATCTGACTGATTGCTGCATGGAAGCCATGGGGTTATAAGAAAGGGATAAGGGTACCTAGAGACCAATAGTATTAACTCAAGAAATACTTATGTGGTATCTGGTTAATGCCAAATAAAGTATATAATAAACTGGTATTATATGAGGAATAAGTCAGTATTCACCAAGCTGTAATTACTTTGAAAATAAAAGAATTTAATAAATTTTAAGGCTTTTAGTATCCTGAAGGCAAAATCTAAGTTCATGGCAGTAGGACACCCTAGCAATGAATAGTCCCTAATTCCAGCTTACGTCTTTGCTAACAACTGGCTACTTGTACTTGATATGTCACTGCTACAACTAAGTCTTGAGTAGATAAAGATGAGTGTGAAAATTATTATTAGGACAAAAGCCAACTTTGTTGATCTATGTAGAAGGAAGAGTCAAAGTGCTTAGTAATCTATTAGTCAAAATCATGAATTTATTGCTACCTGGTCTGAACCTTCAGGTTACCATTACATAGGTACAATTGCTATTTCTCCACTGTAGATTTTGCTACCTGTCTTCATTTCCTATCCAACTCTCTGAATGTGTGGAGAGGCATTTTTTATACCAGAAATGTCATGGTCTTGGAAACAAAACCAAGTCTGCTCTTTATTTAAGGGTTTCTAAACTTGAACAAATTGGTTTTTCTCTTGGAACCTCAGTTTATTTCCCTTAGCCAACCTAAATAACAACCAGGGAGAAATTTGCCAAAGAATAATTACATTTATTTGGGAATGGCAGAGATTTGCAACAGGACTATAAGCGTCATATGAACGATGGGCATCTTCAAAGAAATGGAGGCAAGGGTAAATTTCTGAAGCCATAGATGGGGAGGATTATGCAAGATATTTTGAAATAATAATCTTTGACCACAAGGGTAATAATGCCAGTCCAAAGCTGAATAGACAATTGCTGGGCAAATGTCCTTGCAGGAACATTATGTTGTGTAAAGTTGCATTACCCTTTGTGCAAGGCTGTGGTTCTGGTAGTCGTTTGTGCCAGGTACTCTCAGGCAGTCATGAGTGAGAGCCCTACCTTCACAACCTCCTGGCTTTATTTAATTTTTGTTAGGGTCTACACAAGCCACTACATTTTGATTCTGACAACGTTCACACCTGAAACATGGGGACAAAATTGCAGATACCACAGAACCTCATGAGGAGTCAGCTAAGTAGTTTGCCCAGGTCACTGGAAGTGGGGCAGTAGTTCAGCTCCCTCACTGCTCCTCTGGCCAAAAGTTCAATGTCAGAAAGAATTGACAGGCAAAATAACTTGGAGCGAAGAACCCCAGGACAAGAATTCCTTCTGTCCTCTTTGTACGTTTAGTGTCTCCTGAGCTGCACATTTTCTTGCCTGAGCTAGATGCAGCTTGAATAGGAGGTTGAGTGTCCTGGAGAGAACTGGAGATTCTAGAATTTTTGTTTTCCATTATATAAAATGAAAATATTTGAAATGAATGTATAAGTGTTCATTTGTTATTATAATTTCATAGTTTATCTTCATTCCTGATTGCTATTTAATCTCGAACACTTCAGCTTTTTTTTTTTTTCAGTTTCGTTCTCTGTTAAGAAAGTAATGATTTATAAACAAACAAATAAGTGCTACTCAAAAGGACCTTTTCAGTCTTTGGTACCATTTCATGATACAAATGAGTCCCCTTTCTAATTTTCAAGTAGGATATACTGGGACTCCACTTACCTATTCTGTTTAGAATTTATCGCTGCAATGATAAATTACAACCCTTGGCAGCATAAAAGGAAACTTTATTTATTTATTTTTAGCTCACATTTCTGATAGGTTAGGGACCACAGTAGGATTTTGCAGTGGCAAGAGATTGGGCTCAACTCCAAATACAGCATGGGCAAGTGGGAACTTGTAGCCCAGGCACAATTGGGGTTTGGTGGATAGAAAATTAGTAAGAGGAAATATCAGGAGTAAATGGGATCCTGGCTAAACCTATCTAATCATATTCTTGCTGAAGACAGGCTAGAATGATAGGACATCACCTGGGGAATAGTGGAGAATGAGAAACCAGATCAGATACAGAAGGTGATCAGATATCCAGGATGGGTTTGGTTCTTATCAAATTGACTTATCAGGATTCTTGTTAAAACTGGATTTTATAAAGGGACACACACATAGGTCTAAGAGAAGGTCAGGAGCCTGACTAAAATTTGGTCACAAAAGGAATCTCTGTCACTAGAAAGTATTGTACACTTAGCAATTTATGATTAGTTCAGATGAACTCAAATAATCTCCCTTTTTCAAGGTCAACATCACCATCTAATATAACACAGCCATGAGTATAATATCCCTTCATAGTCATATACCTCGTATTAAATAAAAATTACAGGAGGTCATTGATTTGTACTTAGCTCTGAATTAGTCTCCAACAGACAAGACAAAAGTCAAAATAGAGTAAAAAAATGCTAAAGTTCCACCTCCTCAAGCTAAAACTACATTGTCATCTGACCTTCCAAGAAATCAGGATTAGAGAGATGACAGCCAAATTTCCCAGACAGGCCAATTTTAGTTGGCATGATGATGAAGTTCCCTGTGCTTTCAACTTTACACAAAAAGGCAACCTCAAGTAACCTGATGTTAACCAGTAAGTTATTTTCCTTTCATTCTGCTTCCTTGTCCCTGCTTGAGGAGGAAAATGACTTTGAAATGACCAATCTGCTTTTTCTTCTTGGTTTCTGCTTCCTTCATCTCTTCTCTGTCTATAAAACCAATCTCCTCTCCTCAGCCTGTCAGAATACTTACTCCATGTTATGGAATGAAGTGTTGCTTGATTCTACAATCAGAAATACAGCCTCTTGAGATCTTTAAGCTAAATTTGTTGTAATTTTGTCCTCTGGCAATCTCAACAAAAGGATGACTTCATACTCTGTCTCCTCCTCCACCTGCCCTGCCCTGGCTGCTCTTGAGGAAGATTCTCACATCCTTAGGCAAGAATAACTGGGAAATTGGATAAAAGTAGACAGAGTACCAGTGACAGAGTGAGAAGTCAAATAAAACAGGGATTTCTCAACAATTTCCTTGAGTTAACATCACTGAAAACTACCAGCTCCTGCAGAGCTACACTTTGGTTCTGAGGGGTCTGGCTAGGACTATAGGGAATATAAACAAACTCAAAGTTTTTCTGTGCTAGAAGAGAGAATCCCAAAGAAGTGCTAGAATGCAGATATAATATCTGGAAGGAGTCCAGGAACTGCCACCCCCAAATCTGGCATCTTGATATGCCAATTACTTTAAATCAAAGGAACTCAAAAGCAGCAGATACTGAAAGAGGCTTTCCCCTGGTATGGTACCTGAACACAGTGGGTTTGCCGCTTGGTGAATGCAAAGCCCATAAACACAACCAGGAGACAAAAAGTGTACAGTTGCATTTATTACTCATAGACAGTTCTCAAAGAAGTACCTTCCCGAACAAAGAAAGTGAAGGGCTTTTATTAGGGAAACACTTATTCTTGTAGGAAAGGCTCTTCAACACATGTAGACAGGGGCACATTCCTGAGCAGGCTCAGTTTGAGGTCATACTTCTCACATTCAAAAAACTGGCAGATGAGAACACCACTGAGTGGAGAATTTAGCATAATGAACAAGGCTTACTTTGCTGTTGTTGTTAGGCACCTTGGAGTCTGGTCTCACTCATAGGGACCCTCATAGGGTTTTTCAGTGGCTGACAGTTTCAGAATTGTTTTGAGAGTGGACTGCCACATCTTTCTCCCATTTTTGCAGTGCTGGGGATCAAGCCTAGGTTCTCAGAAAGTTCAGAGCAGCACTCTACCAACTGGGCTAAACCCCAGCCAAAAGCTTCCTTTGTTGTTCTTGTTAGGTGCCACTGAGTCTGTGTCTGACTCATAGTAATCTTGTATACAACAGGTGAAACAGAATTGTTAATGTTTCTATGCTACTCATAGGGTTTTCAATGGCTGATTATTTTTGGGAGTGGGTTACTGGGTCCTTCTCCCAAGCCTGAAGCACCTGGTATTCCCAGGCAGTCTCCCATCCAACAACTAACAAGGCCCAACCCTGCTTAGCTTCTGAGATCTGATGAGATTCGAAGCCACAGTGGTAGGGCTGCAGAAAAGCTTCCTTTAGGCTATGTAAAAAGAATGAGTCAGAGTGATTCTGTGATATTTGTCTGGTTCCTTCTAAGTTTGTATGGAGAGTTTCGTCAGGAGCAAACAACAACAAAAGAACACAGAACCTTTGAAGGAGTGCTATTATTGTTGTTGTTAGGTGCCATTGAGTCTGACTCATAGTGACCCTGTGTACAACAGATGAAACACTATTGTCAGTGCTTCTCTGGTACTCATACGGCTTTCAATACCTGACTGTTTTTTGGGAGTGGGTTGCCTGGTCCTTCTCCCAAGCCTACAGCACCTGGTGTTTCTAGGTGGTCTCCCATCCAAGTACTAACCAAGCATGGCCCTGTTTAGCTTCCATGATCTGACAGGATTGGAGGCCTCAGTGGTATGGCTGCAGGCTTGAAGAAGTGTTAACAGTCATTTAAAGGGGAAGCAGCTTTTCCTCCCTGCAAGCACAGGTGATTGCTCCTATAGGTAATTACTGAAATGTCAATGATATCTCCTTCTCTGCCTTTAGGGCTAGAACTGCCAAGGAAGAAAACAATTGTTTCTAGTCCCTTTCTTGGATTTTGGTTTAACTAAATTCGTCACAGGAAGAAAATCTGAGGTCAGTCAATACACCTGGACAGACATGGTCTCATTCAATATTCCAATCATTTGTTATCAATTGTTTGTCCTATGGGCACAATAGAGTTTGTCCCAAGTCAACACATGTTTTTCTAAGTCGGCTGGATTATTACTATTCCACTAAAAATTGTCTACATTTCCTATTCTTCCTTAGCCCCAGTGAAAAAGGGATGTATCAGCTTCTGAATCATATTGGGCTGGTGGGTAATTACAGTATGTGGTTGCCTCCATGCAAGTCATAAATTTGTGTGTATTTTCTCCCAGTTAGTCAGTTCATTCCAGCAAACTTTCAGAGGATAGAGGGAAGATGTTCCCTTCACCCCTGCACCTGACAATCTTGTTTGATTAGCGTAAGTACTCACTCACGGTTGCCTGCTGACTATTTCATTAAGAAGGATTAAAGGGTTATAGAGAAAACCAATAGGTAAGAAAGTTCTAGATGTTTATTCCTTTATGTATTGATTTACAAATTACTTTTAGTCATATATTCATATTAAAAAAATATGCCCCAGTGTTTTGT
Organism: Pedetes capensis; assembly: GCA_007922755.1. Lineage (NCBI taxonomy): Eukaryota > Metazoa > Chordata > Mammalia > Rodentia > Pedetidae > Pedetes > Pedetes capensis. The sequence continues at coordinate 8,275 of VMDO01014213.1, read as the reverse complement.
AGCTAAAGCTGAATTAATTTATTAAAATCTACATGCTGTGGACAAAGCCTCCATAAAACAAGATGAAAAGTAGCCAGGCCATTGTTCCTGATTACACTATTCATTTTTCAGTAGATGCTCAATGCTTGCCTTGCACCAGACACTGGTGCCAGTATGAGAGAGACGGCAATGAACAAGATATGTCTGGAGCCCATCCTCATAGAATCCACATTGCAGGGCCCTGGGAAGTGAACAGCCGCACAGGGGAGGATCCTCCTGGGCTTCAGAAGCAGAGTTGGGTTTTGAAGGGTCTTTGTAAGAGCCAGGCCCGAGGCAGATGCACATGGGGGCTGCAGCTACATGATGGGCCCAGAGTTTGCTCAGAGTGAAGGTTGAGGCCAAGGTACTGTTCCTGCCGTAAATAGAGGTGCTCCACCGCCTCTTGAAAACACAAGTTCACCTTAATGTGCCCTGAGAAGGTGGATGCAGTCAGGCAGGAATATTTAACTCAGAGACAGCAAGGTTGGTCTAGAGGATAAATGAGATCCATGTCATTTAAGTTATGTAATGAAATCATCTCTTCCAGAGGACTCTGGGTAAGATAGTGATTCTGGTGCAGGAGCCTAACTGTCTTTCCCCATTAATTCCATTAGAAGGATTGGTGGGTAATAAAAATAGGGAAAATTTTCATCAGGCCTGGTTGTAATCAAAAGTGAAAAATAAACTTCTGGGATTTCTAAATTATGTCTTAGTTTCATCCAGGGAAAAATAAAGAGGACTGCCTGAACCTCCAGAGGGGCATCAATTCAGCTGACAGATCATCGTCAGAAAGGGCACTCGTTCATAAGGCAGCTTTGGAAAGTGAATTTCACAAAGTCTTCTTGGCTGATTGGGATCTGCAGACACCAGAAGAAAGAGTGCTGGTGGGGGAGAGTTGTAAAGTGGTACTCTGAGCCTGGCACAGAAGGGAGAAGAGTAAAGGAAACCCCTATACCCAGGAATGAAGCCCCACTGCCCTCCTTGAACCAAAGTGTGTCCTCACAGGATGGCAACTGAAAACCTCTACTCATCATTTGCCTGCAGCCATACTAATGTGGTATCTGATCCCATCAGATCTTGGAAGCCAAGCAGGGTCGGGCCTGGTTAGTCCTTGGATGGGAGACTGCCTAGGAACCCCAGGTGCTCTAGGCTTAGGATAAGGAACCAGCAGCCTGCTCCCTCGCTCAAAAAAAAATCAGCCATTGAAAACCCTATGAATAGTGAAGAAGCACTAAAAATAGTGTTTTGCCTGTGTTACATAAGGTAGCTAAAGTGGGATACCAACTCCATGGCACCTAATAATAACAACAACTCCTCACTCATCACACCAGAGAGGAGCAAGGCTGGGAGACAGGGCCAGCTGGTAGAAGCAGCTCCCAGTGTCCCAGTGTCCCAGGCTTGTGAGTTTGTTTAAAACAGCCAGTGCAGTAGCGGTGGCTCTTCCCTGCCAATAAACAACAGCAGCAGGATGAGCTCTCAGCCAACACATGCTCTGTAGATACCATTATTGCCCCACTTTACAGGTGATAAGACTGTGGCACACATCCCAGAGCCTTCCTAGTAATACAGAGTGCAATTGAGAGCAACAGGACAATAAGACTCTAAAAGCCAAATTCTTACTGACCACATCACATTACCTCTTGCAGGAAAAATTCTGGGTACTACTGTGAATTATATCCATGCTTAAGAAAATGCCATTGCAGGAAGCTGAACCTGGAGCTACTGGCTAACTGCAGAATTTGGGCTCTAAGGATGTCCCAGACAGAGGGAAATCCCATTTCTTGGGAAGATGGTACTGGAAAGTCAAGAGGAAGAGGACCTTTGCCTTGTGGTCTGGTGCCTTATATAGGGAAATAGGATCTCAGCATGGGTGGAAAGTTTCACAAAGGATGGGCCATCCTCCCCACCCACTGCAGCGTGCTCTTGATGCCTCCTGGGAAGGAGTGGACCAAGGAAGGTGTGGGAGAATAAAGTGGCCAGAAGCTTTAACCACAGAATGAGACTAACCAGTCTCTATCATCCAAGGAAGGAAAAAGAAGGGTGGAGATTGCAATGTAGAGGCAATCACCCTTCTGCTCTCAAAGGCAAGGTATCTACTGCCAGGCCATTTAGAGGAGGAAAGGAGAGAACTGGAGAAAGACAGTCCTGGGTTCTAGTGCCTACTTCCTGCACAAATGACTTGGAGCCAATTTTTTGACTTATTTTGAGTCCCGTACTCTTTTGGCATTTTAATACTATTGTTACCTATCTCTTGTATTGGTGTAGGAACAAAATGCTATGGGTGTGTTAGCTAAGTGCTTGTCATGCACACATAGACTCATTCTTATGCTTGTTCACCCCAGCTTATTCTGCACACTTCAGCAAGGCACTTGAAGTAAACTTTTAAAATTATAAAGAGGACCATGCTGTCCCTCCATTCCAACCCTTCACTGGCTCACCATCATCCTGGGAACAAATCCACCATCCTCCCCACACAATGCATGATCTACCCATGGTTACTACTCCAATCCCATCTTCACCATTCTTTCCTTTGTAGACTGGGTTCCATCTTCACCAATAGAATCACTCCACCTATGAAGTGTGACCTCACTCAGGCATTTGTACATGCTATTTCCAACTACTCAAACCTCTTCTACCAGATATCCACAAGGCTCATTCTTTCAGTTCATTAAGGGCTCTGCTGAAAGTCCACTTCTCAGAACACACTTTCTTGAACAACCTATCAAAATTAACCATCCGCTTATGCTGAATCTACTTACCTGGTTCTGTGGTTTGGATATGAAATGTCCTCCACAGGCTCATGTTTTATTTGCTTGGTTCTCTGTGTCTTTCTGCTTCCTGTCAGCTATGATGTGAAGAATCTCTTTACCACATACTCCCACCACTGTGATGTTCTACACAAGTGCATGAGGCCAAGAAAATGGACTGAGCCCTCTGAAACCATGAGCTAAAACAAGTCCATCCTCCTTTTAAGTCATTGTCTCAGGTATTCAATGCATTCCAGTGTCAAATTAACTAATGCGTCCAACTTTACTCTCCTTTTTAGACACCACATTACATTGTTCTCTGTTTTTTGTTACATATTGTAGAATCCAATCCTCCCCCACTCAATGTCCAGACCAATGTTGGCACACATAGATAATCAATAAATGTAATTTATTTTTTCCTTCCTTTTTCATTTGCCATCATCTCTGACAATTACAGTATTACATTTCTGAAAAACATTAGAACCAGAGTGTATTTTCATACCTGGGGGAGTGCTGCCACCCCTGCTATTGTAGACACCGTCAACTCCACTTGTTAAACCTGCATCATGAGTGTTTGCTCTGTATACATCCTCCTGTGTCCTTACCACATGGAACATCCTGAGATCTGCATCCATTTCCCCTGCTAGGAGGAAGCTGCAAGTAATAGATTGCTCCCCATCACTGCCTGTTTATCTTTGGAAATCCAGCTCCAGCCTGCCTGTAAGTGCCTAAGTGTGACTGTGTGCTTTTCAGCCATTGGCCATTATCCTCATAGGCACCTGATAAGCTTTATGATCCTTTGTGGCAGTTGACACATAATAAACAATAATATATTGCCAGATAATTACTATATAACTGTTGATATGATGAAGGACTCAAGAGGAAATAAAAACCATGAGCAAATAGAAAGGCAAACCAAGAAACAATCTGTAGTGCTTCACCTAAAAACAAATCTGAGAACACAGAGGGATTCATCAGGGATTGAAATATTTTGTTGACAAAGCCATGGGGATAATAGGTATGTTTAAACAGGCCTTTTTCTGCATAATTTCACTGTGCTATGCCAGCACACTATTCCTCAGCTCTCAAAATCACATACACAGTGAGCCATACTGGAGCCAGAGATGAGGCACTTGCTTTCATCTTGTAACTTAAAGCCATGACTCACATGTATTATGTCCAGAGGAAGCTGGTTTCATTCTGAATCCAGCAGGCCAACAGTCAGACACCCAGAAATGGACAATAATGGAATAATGGGCCGTATGATTCTTTAACAGACTCTAGTCAATAAATGAGGTAGTACTATACAGTTTTTGGCCCAGTAAAGGAATATCACTGGACTTCTTAATGCCTAGCAGCAATAAAACACATGGTACCAAAAATTTCATTCTGTTTTTTTAAAAGGCTGGATATACTGTATGATTCCATCCATACCTTGAACAACCTTGAAAAAGACAATATAGTGATGGAGAATACATAAGTGGTTGTCAGGGGTTAAGGCTGGGGGAAGATGTGGTTATACATAAGTAGCATGAAGGAGTTGCTTTGTGGCAATGGAAGAATTTATATCTTGATTATGGTATTGTCAACACATATTTATACATTGATTGAAATTCTGTAGTAATGTATGACCAACTACACCATCACTACTACCACCAACAAAAATAGTTGGAAACCTGATAAGGTCTATAGTTTAATTAATAATATTGTACCGGTGCCAATTTCCTGGTCTTTATAATGTATTCTGGTATATAAGATGCCATTGTTGGGGAAAGGTGGGTGAAACACACACAGAAACTTCCTGTAATATTTTATAAAATTCTGTGGCTTTTAAATCAGTTCAAAATTTAAAAAAAGCTTAAAAATGAAAGAAAAAAGAAACCTCAGTGAACATATTCCATCATTCCCATTCTGTGTCCTTTGTAATAACTATGCTCCCATTGTTTCTCCCACCTCCATGACTACCAAACCATGGTAATACATGGGGGATTAACTTTAGAAGGGCAAAAATCAAACAGTAGCAATTGTCTTTTTGGTCCTTGAGACAAATCTGAACAGTGGTGTGAGCTATTGAACAGTGGTATGAGCTATTGAACAAGAAGCTAAGATTGGATCCACAGCCGACTGAAGTCAAGTTGAAATTTGAAGGCAGAACCTAACCAGATCAACTAGTTTCTCAAAGAACAATAGTAACATTTGCCATACACTTTAAATAAGACACACAATACAAGACATGATGTTCAAAACACCAAGGAAACAATTCAAAATTACTTGTCACAGTAAAATCCAGGGAGTTCTCAAGTAACATGAGAGAGGACAAAAAATAGACACAAATGCTACCATGGTACTACTTTTGGAATTAGCTAATGAAGATAGTAGAACAGTTATTATACAAATGGTCCAAAAAGTAACAGTAAACACCCTAGAAACAAATGAAGAATGAGAAAGTCATCAAAAAAATAGAATGTATAATACTAGGCATGGGTGGTGCATGCTATAATCTCAGCTCTCAGGAGGTTGAAGCTGGAGGATCACAAGTTTTAGGTCAGCCTGGGCCACATAGTGAGACCCTGTCTCAAAACAAAAAAACAAACAAATAAAGACACAAACAAAAATGGAATGTATAAGGGAGACTCAAATAGAAATCTTAGAACTGAAAAATGTAATAGCCAAAATTTAAAACTCACCAAATGGGCTAGATAACAATAACAAAGAGACAAAAGATGGGGGAGAGGGTAACAGAGACCCAGGGATTTGTGTGACAATAACAAAAGATTTAAAATTCATTTCATTAGAATCCTAGATATAAGAGATAAATTAACCGGACTATCCTCTTCTTAATATTTGAAATATATTTAATTGTTGTTGTTAGATGTCATCAAGTCATGTCAATCTCATAGCAAGCTTCACAGGGTTTTCAATGGCTCATTGTTTTGGGATTGTTCTGGGAGTGGGATGTCAGGTCCTTCTTCTGTTTTTATGGTGGTAGGGATTGAACCCCATGCTTCAGAGAGTGCAAAGCAGCACTCTAACAACTGAGTTAAACCTCAGCCCCCATTTGCTTAATGGTTTAAACAAAAATTAAAAGTTATGTTATGAAGTTTTTAATGTAGGTTGCTGTTATATGACACAAAAACTATATAAAACACCAAATTTCATTAAATACGGAAATAAGGGGATCTATGTGATAATGATTCCTAAATTCCACCTGATGTGGTAAAATTCTTAAGACTATATGAAAAAGCCCAACTTTAATAGTTTGGGAAATAATTATAATAATACCAATAATACCAAAGAATGGTAATAATACAAATGGGTTAGAAAATTCATGTAATATTACTGACAATGTAAAAAGATAGATCACTACAGGAAAAGCTTCAACCTTAAACATAACTGGGATCCAAGGATATATAGAAAAATATTCCCACAAAAAGACATGCAAGTGGGCCTTTTGTGGGAGGGTGGGATTGGGGGAGGAGGTGCACAAGAGGGTAAGGGGGAACTTATCTGTGCAATGTAAAATGAAACGCATATATGGAGATGTCACAATGAAATGCATGTCAGAATGAAACACATTAAGTTGTATATTAAAAATTTCCAGTAAAAAATAAAAAAGAGTATATGAAAAAGTATGCATATTGTTAGTATAACAGCTGTCACTAAAATCAACACTAAGTAAAACTGAATAGATAATCCAAAATGAAATTTAAAAATAATAAAATTCACTCAGCAAAGGCAAGAAAGGAGAAAAAGCAATAATAATTAGAGGAAACTATCAGAAAACAGAAAATTAAATCATCAAGCTAAATCTAAACCTATTAATAATTATGTTAAATGCAAGTAGTCTAAACTCAGCAATTAAATGAGACTCTCAGAATGGATCTTTTAAAATGACCCACTATATAGTATCTAAAACAAACTCATTTCAAATATTGTGAAATAGATAAGTTAAAAATAATAGGATGAACCATCATATCCTATGAAAACAATCCAAGAAAGTTGGAATGGCCATATTACTATCAGAGAAAGAACATTTCAGACCAGAGAAAATTACTAGGAATTGAGGGGAGTCACTATATATTGACCAAAATTTGAATTCACCAAAAACAAACAACAGCCTCCTGTGTACACATACACAGCAATATAGCTTCAATATGCAAAAACTGACAGAAATTTTAAAAGACATAGAAACATTCACACTTGTATGTGGAGACTTCAACATATTGCAATGTGATGGAACTAGATGACAGACAGTCAGCAAGTATAATGAAGTGAAAAGAAAAAGTATCAATCAACTGATATAATGATGTTATAGAACACTGCACCCCAAATAAGCAGAATACCCTTTTCCATATTCTGGGTCACACACACAAAAAAAAACTTTTAAAAGTTTAAGATAACTAAATCCTTCACAATATAGCAGACAGAGAAAAAATATTGGAGAGGCGGCTTCTTCTCAGATCTTAATGGAATTAAACTAGAAATTATTGACAGAAAGGTAACAGGAAAACCTCCAAATGCATGTGTATCAATGAACACACTTTCAATTATTTGTAAGTCAAAGAGAAAGTCCCAGTTTAAGAACTCAAAACTGAAAGAAAATTTAAATAGAAGATAGCAAGAATTGTGAAGTGCATCTTTAAAAATAGTACTTAAAATGAAATTCAGAATAATGTTCTTATTAGAAAAGAATATTCTCAAGTTAATAATCCTGCTTTAACTTAATAAGTAAGCAAAAGGAAAAAGTAAACTCAAAACAAGCACAAGGAAGGAAATAATAAAAGTAAAAACAAAAATCAAGAAAAAATGAATATAAAAAATTAAAAATCAGTGAAAGCTGATTCAGTGAAAAGATCAACAAAATTAATAAACAAGACAAGAAAATTTAAAAAAGATTCCACATATTACCAATAGATGAAATAATTTCTCTTTCTAAAGATGATATATAGCAAAAGGACAAGTGAATATTCTGCCCAACTCTATGAACTCTATTCAAAATTTTATTTGAAATGATGCAACTCTTTGAAACTGTAAAGTACACACCCCACACAAGATGAAGCAGATAAATTAAATGTTCTTATAGATATTAAACAGAATTTGTATTTTAAAAATCTTCTGAGAAAGAGAACTTCAATTTCTAATGGTTTCATAAGCAAATTATGCCAAATATTTAAATATGTAACACCAGTTTACAAAATGTCTCTCAAATAATAAAAGACAAAAAAATTTCTGAAATCATTTTATGAAACATGCATCATGCTATACCAAAACAAAACAAGAACAGTAGAAAAGAGGAAAGCAGCTGATCAATATTTTTCATTATAAGATGTAAAATCATCAACATATTTCCAAATTTTATGAAGCAAAACATTAATAATTGTAATCATAATCCTAAGAAAAATAAAGCCAGTAAACAACCATATTCAGCATCAAAAGAAGAAAAAAATACATAACTAGATCCATTGAGGAAGTAAAAGAATTTGATAATATTTGACATCTCATGATTTTTT